>JAVKPL010014016.1:0-118821 GCA_032173675.1 Gastrolobium villosum
ATGATCTTGCCTGATGATAATTTTCTCTTAACCGTCCAATTTCTATGCTTTGGCTTTGATCAAGTGAGTTAAATAAGAAACGGCAGTCCTGATTATTAGGGGAAATGAAGAGTTGGTTTTGACCTATGGAAGGACCTGGAGGGTTCAGAGAAACAGGAGTCATGGATATATGATTGTTTGCAGAGAGAGAGAGAGAGAGAGAGAGAGAGGGTAGGGTAAATTAAGAATGACAAGGTTCTAGGTAACCTCTAAAAAGAGTTAAAGAGAAAGGGGAAGAACACAAGGTGGTAGGGTACTTAAGAAACGAAGGAGAGGCTATAAAAAGAGAAGAGTTGTCTGAGCTAGAGACATTCACGTGATGAGTCTCATATACAAAACAAGACAAATTGAGAAGATACAAGATAAAAGGAGGAGTGGAGTGTTACTACTCGAACACTACTCTAGTAGGACAAAACCCTATCTGCAGTTTTTCAGTCCTCACGTTCAGTTTAATCTCCCACATATATACTGATTCAATTTTATTTTTCTTGGGTACAATACTGATTCAATTTAACCTACCACGCTTTACTAATTTTTTTTTTCTTTCATGGTTACGTAACCTTTAGCATCTTCTTTTTTATTCCATGACACTAATCCCTAGTTATGGGAAGAGTTAACTCCTTAAATCTGACTATGATATTAATTTGGAGTGTATGACATGTCAAAGATAAAGACATTTAAACGACTCTTAAAAATAACATGTGAGAATCAAATCAAGACCCTTCCGGATTCGTTACTGCCGAGTGAACTACCACCATTCGGTATACCCGAATCTAATCTAAAATGTGCTCTCCACGATTCTAACCTTGCTCTTTTAACCGTTAGTCTGTGCTAGACTTTGTATTGTCAATTGAGCCAATCTTCGCATTGCATCTTATTTTATCTTAATCTACTAAACACATACATGCATTTATTTTGTTACGTGGCATTTTATAGGATTTTCGGAAAACTGAATTTTTCTAAATTTTAAATTTTCGGATATTATCATAAATTGAATATTTTCATCATATTTTTAAAAATTCGAGATTCTCGGATAAAAAAAATTCTCCTCTGCCAAACGCCCCTTTAAGATATTTTGATATGAGATAATTATCTCATATTACGTGTATACTTAATTAGGGTCCATGATTTTACATTAAATAGTTTATGTCTTCATTTTATAGGATACTATCATAATCTTAAGATAACAAAGAGAAAGAAATTATCTAAAGGACAATGCTTTAGCACTCGTGTTTCTGTTGCAGGTAAAACTGTTAAACAAAATTTAATACGAGTACACACTTAGGGGTGATAAACGAGTCAGAGGCCTTTCAGGGGCCTGTGGCTCGCCTCGAGAAGGCCTGAGCTTACACGCTTAATATTGTTTGTTGGAATTAGGCTTGGACTTGTATAAAAGCTCGTTTAGTAAAAAGGTCTCATACTCCAATTCAAAAGCTCAGCCTTGGAGCCTCTCAGGTTGGCCTAGTATATTAATTTTTATTTATATTTATATTTTTTATACTATTTGTAATAACCCTCTATCTCCTCAATCCATTTCACCCCTATTTTATTAGTTAAACAGATTATTTGAATGATTTTATTCTATATTATACTGTTTGGATATACATTGAATTTATGAATAGTTATGGAATTACTAGTATTATTGATTGTATATTGTGTTTGGATAAATTTTTATTGCCTTATTTTTTTTAAACAGGCTAAATCAGGCATTTATTTTTTGTAAATAAGGCAGACCACAAGATAATAATTATATTCATAACAAGTAACAGACTTGGTAAGGCCGACACATTTAAACACAAGCTTAACCTTTTTAAGATCAAAGCTCGGCTCGGCCCGGCCCGTTAACATCCCTATTAACACACTCTCTCAACACTTTTATATCATCACTTTTATTTATAAACTCTCCTAAACGGCCATGTAATGTAAATCCTTTGCTTTCTGGGTATAATTATCGAATAACATTAAGTGAAATTTCTTTTTTATTCTTTCATTTTCATTGTTGAATCGTGAAAAGTTATGAATATATCAGCGAATATTAATTGTTAACCAAGAATGCAGTAATCAATAATTTATAAAGGGGGAAAAGGTTATCTTATTTCAAAATGATCAGGACATACGTACCATGTCTTTTGAGTAAGATAAACCAACCTCCGTTCGCAAATTAAATTTTCTGTTAATTGCTTTAATACTTTATCAATTCAGCATAAATTCATTTGTAATAACATATTAACATAAAATTTTCATTATATATTATCCAAAATTTGATATATTATCTATTGAGTTTTTGCGTTTACGGTAATCAGTTGTGAAGAATTTGGAACAATAGCAAGGAGAGAAAATGACCTTTTTGCCAAGTCACTGACAATTAAATACTTATCGGAATGCCACGCACTAGAAACAATTTGCAAAAAATTCACGTCACCTACGTAGCGATTTATGTCTGAACACGTGGCAGTAAATTTGAGGCCACATAACTCGTTGAATAGTACAGCAAGTTAGGTTAGTCAATATGTCAGACTGTGGAGTCTGCAATAGTGTCCACCTGGCCTAAATTGCTGCATTGTGCAGCGCGTTATATGGCACTTTCTGACACATGGCCTAACGTGCTCCACTGTGCAGTGATTTAACTCGCTCCACAGTGCAGTGCAGCACTGCGCAGGCCCCACACTATAAATAATAGTCCCCCCTACTCCCCTTATTTCACTCTCACACTCTCTCTCTAAAAATCTCACTCAAGTTCTCTCTCTAAAAATTTCATCAAGAATTTCTCTCTCTCAACATAAGGTTAGTATTTATATTTTTTAATTTAAATATTATTATTATATGTTAATATAAGGAACCCTAGGATAGGTGACATGTTTATTTTTGAATTAATATAGGTAAAGTCTAGGATATTTGATATTTTGAATTTACATTAATGAATATATAGAATTTTGATATTGGTTTGAATTTTTTTGTTTTATATAATTTATTTTAGGACTTGAAACCATGTTAGATGATATTTTATTAATTTGTTATTTTTGTTAGTGTAAGAATTAAATCTTGGGATAGATGATATATTTTATGTTTTTTGAATGAATTAGTATAGCTAAATTATAGGATAATTGGTATATTTAATTTTATATTTTGAATTACAATTATAAAATGAATTTTAACATTGGTTTGAATATTCTTGTTTTAAATAATTTATGCTAATTTAGTTTATTTTTGGACGGTAAACCCTAGAATAGATGACATATTTTTGTTAAATTAATTAATATATATAGGTGGATTATATTTATTTGAACTTGAAACCCTAGGATAATTTACATAATTATGTTTTTCGCTATATTAATATTTATAAATAGCATGATTAGATTATTTTTATTATTTTTTGAAATAGATTCATGGATTCCCGGCCTGATTCACCGCCTTGTGAGAAGTATGAGCCTGCACATTCTGGCTCCCCAGGATCTCCTTGTAGCGTGATTACATCAGGCACCATTAACCCCTCTCTCCTAACATTACATCTCCTAACAATACAGGAGAAACACATTTCCACATACATGTGGAATGGCGCGGGCGATCAGCGACTTAATATCAAACATGCTGCCACACATGACTCGTTTAACATACCTAAGGAGATCGAGTCATACTTGAGGTAGGCTATTTTCTTTCACGTTGCATGGCTTCACAACCGCAATGTAAGTATTCAGTTATTGGTTTTTGGTTCATATGGATTAATTGTGATAATTTGAAAACATCACCCATTTTTATTGTTTTAGATTGACCGTGCTTTAATTTTCGCGCTTGTCAAGTATTGGCAGCCTAAGATGCAGACTTTTCATATGGGCATGGTCAATGACGATCACCTTGGAGGATGTACACCATATGTTGAGTTTCCCACGGATGGTGAAGTTATTCTGATTGTGCTGGACAACATGATTGGTTGTAGCCAATATTGGAAAACCTAGGACTTGTGCCAGCTACAAATCAAGAAGTGATGAGTGGTCAGGTGACCTTCGGTGGTTGCGCCGGGCATATGGTCACTATGCTTTGCATGTTGAGATTGAGGCACAACACATTATTCACACGCGTGCGTTGATCATACACAGCTTGGAGGGTGTGCTCTTTGTGGAAACTGCCTCCAATTTTGTGTCTGTCCCGATGAGTACGTTGGTTGTACGATTCTGGCATTTCAAATCTTGTCTTCCGAGGATCATAAAATGTCACAAATTGTGGGGCGACTTTTTGCTGATTTGCCACATATGCTTGCCAAAGTACTTTGGTGTATCGAACCCCCGGGGCATCTCCTCACGGGCCTCTTGGCCATGATTCAAAAAGTATTGCACCAAACGCACGTATGTGAGCCACACCAAATATGTGATAGGAAGGTTTCTTGCGCCCTTAAGGATTTTACTAAATACTCTGACAAGTTCGTGGTCATGTGACCAAACCTTCTGCCCTCTATATCGTATGCTATACTCCATTTCTCTTTCGGAATACGATCTATCCATGCGGTTATTTGTGCCCTGGCTTCTCTTAATTCTTCTAATCCAACATCAAAATCCAACTGTGAAGTTGTATAACCTGCATAGAATAACAAAGGTTGAAGCTTTAATAAATATTCCATACAAGATGTCCAAGAAGACATGAATAAGTCTAAAACTATACTTAACTTCTTCATTTGCTTCTTCAACTCCACATTCTTGAATTTGTGGTTGAAGTTACTAGTAAGATGTTGAATACAGAAGATATGGTAGTGGTTGTCAGCCCAATTCTGCATCGTTGATCGCAAATAGTATGGTAGCAAGCCGATTAGAAATAAGAAAAATGTCTTCTTTTTGTATCACATGTACCCGTATCAATGCTAAAAACCACGAACAGTCATCAAGACTCTCCCATTTTACAACCGCGAAAGCGAGCGACAGCACAAAATTGTTTCCATCCACATTTGGGGGCAATGTTGGTGCTTGAAGTATTACACCAAGAGACATCAAGTTTGGAATGCTCAACAGTGTTACCTCCGGCTTAAGAAACCCTTGAGATAATATGGACCCAAATAACCATGCTTTCACCTATTGGACTTATATGTGAACATATTATTAATATATCTAACAACTGCCACGTGTCCAGACGTAACTCGCCAAATGTTGTAGCTAGTAAGATAACATGGCATTTTTTTCACCAAAAAAAAAAAAAGATAACATGGCATTTTGATAAATTTTTACTAGTGCGTGACATTCTAGTAAATATTTATCAATAATGTGACAAAAAAATCGTTGTCCCATTGCAGGGATGAGATTGTGCAGATCTGAAGATATATGTTCGTTATGCCCTTGACTCCTTGTCTTGCCAAAAGACATCAAATTTTGGCACTGCAGCCGCGTCTGTGAGAGTGACAGCCTCTTAATCCCCACACCTTTTCATCTATGATGGTTTTACCTCTGGTCTCACCTTTTGTGAAAATTAAGAAGAAAAAACCAAGATTTTTTTTCCTCCATTAAGTGGATTGTAGTTAATTAGTCTCTTTCTCCGTCAGAATTATAGTTTTTTTAATATCAACCAGCACTGAATTGTAGCTTTTAAATTATAACAGCAAATCAAATTTTGAGATTTAGTTGAGTGGCCACTAAACCAACAATTATTGAATTATTATTAGATTCAATTTTTGATTTAATGATTGATCGAAGAATTGGTATTAGAATTTATTTTCTAATTAACAGACACTCACGAAATGGGTATTTGAACTGCGTCGGCCCTTTTATTTTCTAATTAACAGTGATGATTCTGTACTTTTTCTTTTAATGCACCTCCCGTTCTATAGAAATCAAATTTATAAGTTTGTAAATATTTCATTTCAGAACAAAATTCTCAAATATCCCAACATGACCCAAGCAATGATTACATGTCATGTGTTATGACAGAATGGATAAAATCCTAAAGCAGCGAGCTTGGATCTTGTGGGCAAGTTATCTTTTCGAGTAACTCGGGTAATATATATATATATATATATATATATATATATATATATATATATATATATATATATATAGGGATAGGATGAAGTTATACCAGTGTAAGAATAAAAAATCTTATACCAAATTTTAACCGTTGATTTTCGTGCATCCAATGGTTCAGATTTATTGGGAATTAAAAATTAATTAATGAGTGAGACCTAATAAATCTCAACCGTTAGATGTAGAAAATTAATGGTTTAGATTTGCTGTAAGACTTATAATTCTTACACCAGTGCAAGATGATCCTGCCCCATATATATATATATATATATATATATGGCAAAATGATTTGTAATGTGACTGTATATAAGCGTTGGTGCAGTCACCTAAAAATTACGTCGTTTTGGGTGGGATAAAGGAAGTTCGCATTTAAAATTAATTGTAGAAAATAAAAATATTATAATTATTTCCAACTTTGTATGGTTATGATTCCCCATATTTAATGTTTTATATTTATTTCCACCTTTGTATGGTTATTATTCCCCATATTTAATGTTTTTACATTGTAAAACGACGTAGTTTTATACGACTGCACCAATCCTTAGGTGCAGTCACTTTACATCCGCTAAACCCTATATATATGTATATGTATATATATATAAGAAGGGGTTAGAATCATTTTACACCAGTGTAAGTTACACTCTCAATTTTATCCGTTGATCCCACTTATATCTAATGGCTTAAAGTTTTTAGTAATGTGAGCCATTGGATACAAGTGGATCAATGATCAAGATTGAGTGTAAGACTTCTAACTCTTACACCGGTGTAAGAATATCTCGCCCCATATATATATATATATATATATATATATATATATATATATATATATATATATATATATATATATATATATATATATATATATATATATATATATATATATATATATATATAGGATCCGTTTATAAATTTTTTGGAATTTTTTTACAAATTACACTATATTCTCCCAGGAGAATATAATGTAATTTGCAAAAGTTTGTATTCTCCCGAGAGAATATATTGTAGTTTGTAAACAAAAAAGTTTGTAAATATAACATGCCCCATATATATATATATATATATGTGTGTGTGTGGAAAAGTGTTTTCAATGTTACTTTAGATAACTTTATCTAATGTTCATCGAAACGATGTCGTTTTGGGGTTGAAAAATTAAAAAATTAGAATGATAAAGACAATTATAACCCTGAAATAAATTAAAATTACAAAAATACCATGATTTCTGCCCCAAAATGACGTCGTTTCGATGAACATTAGATAAAGTTATCTAAAGTAACATTAGAACAAACAAACCCATAAATATATATATATATATATATATATATATATATATATATATATATATATATATATATATATATATATATATATATATATATGGCCGTTGAGGCCGCAATCGTAGTTGTCATGCGATTTCTATAATATTTGGATCACAATTACGGTTGCGAACTACAAAATAAAACCATGATTGAGATACTTACGTAAATATATTTGCTTCTGATTTGTCCCGGTTTAGTTGCTTCGTGTGGTCTCACACGGTCACACCAACATTATATAATATTGTTAGATGAGACATGGAAGTATTCATTTCCACAAAAAAAAAAAAAAAACCTTTAAAATTGAACACGTACAGAAGAAAAAAAAATCTTGAAGCCATAAGAAGCCAAAATTATACATCTTACACGATGTAGTAATGTACGCATGTTGTGACAAATTAAGATTTGGTAAATCATTAATTGAGATTTGAGAACGAGGTGGGAAAAGATCTGATCCCCATTACCATGAGATAAGTAGATAACGATAATAGCAAAGCTATGCTTACTCGTTAGTGATTGGATCTTGTTGATAATGTTGACTACTTTGACCAAATAAATAATGTGGTGAAGAAGGAAGCTACGTATGAGTGATTTTAATCACTCCTGTTTCTCGAAACATAGAGAAGATTAGATATGTGCTAGCTATTGACGGTGAAGGCTTTGTCTGAACATAACAGGCAATAGAGTGTCTCCTAATGCAAGTTTGGCAGTCATTTTTATGCACCAAAGCAAAGTGACACTAAGCTGCCAATGACTAAGTGAGAATGTCGTAGATAAATTGAATATTTTTAAATTTCGGTAAAATCTAAAAAAAAAAATTGAAATTCAAAAATATTTAAAAAGATTTGTATAATTAATTAAAATAGAATTTAAAATAAACTAATTAAAAGATTAAATGTTTAGAATTATAAATAAGATTGTATAATTGATTCAACATAATTAAAATTTAAAATTTAAAAAAAAAGTTCAAAATAACATGTGTCAATCTTTAAGTAAAATTCATGCATCACCTCATGCGCAACTTGAACGCACACTATTAGGATATGCATTTTTTCTCATTAGATTGGTAAATCATTTGTCAAAAGAATTAATCTAGTGAAATGTTTCTAATTTTTCATTATATGGGTCAAAAAGGCAGGATAAATTTCTATATTAGTTATTAGGAATGGACTAAATGAGAGTAATATAAGTGAAAAGACCAACGAATTTAGTGAAAAGTTCAATATCCCTTGTATGGCTTGCTCCAAAATCATTTAATCCCTTTATTTTATTTTTCTATCATTTATCTCCCTTGTGATTTTTCCATCTAAATCTACCTTTAACACGATTAAATATTAGACTAATTAATTTGTCTATTTTGGCCAGTGAACAAGTAAAAATAACACGAGGGAGGTAAGTGATTGAAAAAATAAAATTACAAGAGAATAAGTGATAAAATATTAGAATATAGGGGTTTTTAGTGCCAGCTTGGGAAGTCTTATTTTTAGTTTTTCTTCTCCTTATAAGCATACGTTGAGCGCGTGTTTAGCATTTTTTTTTTTTAGCTTCTCTTCTCCTTAAAAACAGAAGCTTAACCAGACATAATTTTATAAAAGTTCATTTTATAAAAGTCCAAACTCAGAATAATATACTATAGGACTTAGGATTATTTGTAAATTGATTCCTTAAATCATTGTTTGACATTCAGATACATTCCCAGCATGAAAATATAGTTTTCAACATTCATAAAATGTTTAAACAATATTTGAAACTCTTTTGAATCAAGAGAAAAATATTTTAGGGTGAAATCCAACCTTTCAACATGTTGGTAATCGATTACCCAACAATGGTAATTGATTATCCTTAATGGTAATCGAATACCTTCCCAATGGTAATCAATTACCTACTGGGCAGAAGACAAAATAATGGCTATGAAACGGCTAGTTTGCGAAAATGAGTGTGAAAAAGGCCATGGGGACCTCTATAAATAGAGACTACTATTCTCATTGATGGGACACATTTCTTGATCATTATTACTCATTAATTCTCATCCTATTTGCATTATTCTTGTCTACTGGATCATAAATTCTCTTTGAGCTTTATTCTTGTGAGAGTGTCATATACCATTGTTCTTCAACTTGTGTTATTTGTATTTTGAGAGTACTTAGTCATTGTTAAACACCTTCCATTGATTTCTTGAGTAGTTAGGGGAGCGAACCCTATATACTTGAAAGGTCACCAAATTTCTAAGAAAATTTGAAGTGAAAAATTGTAAGGCATCAAGAGCCCGAAGTCTTGTAAGGTTGTAGTGGTTTGTCAAGCACCCTCAAGCTTGATAGTTAGTGAAAAGAATTGATCGAGCGACTTCAGTCTGGACGTAGGTCACAGTGGCGGTGACCGAAGCAGGATACATCTAGTTTTCAATTTCTCTAACCTTAATATCTTTATTTAAGTATTAAAATTGTATTTTAGATTGTCTTTATATATTCGCTTGCTTACTTTGTTGATCACTACACTTGCTCTTACACTTAGACTTTTCCTTATTAATCACCTTATTGAAGAAATAGTCTTTAAAATATCAAAGGAGGTACTTTGCGAATTTTTTTTGTAAAACTCAATTCACCCCCTCTTGAGTATTGAAGTCACTTGCCAACAAGTGGTATCAGAGCTTGAACTCTTGTATAAAGAGCTTAACCGCTTCAAGATAAGAGATAGCTTCTTTGAATCATGATATGCCCCTTGAGGGATCGTCTAGTACTGGACCTCCATTTTTCAATGACGTCAATTATTCTTATTGGAAGAGTTAGATGAAAATGTTTCTTCAATCTAATGATTTAAGAGTATGGAATGTAGTTGAAAAAGGGTATACACCACCTACTATAAAAATGCAAAAGATGAAGATGTTCCTAAAGATTTAGATAATTACACCAAAGATGAAATTAAGAAAGGAAATTGGAATGTTAAAGCTCAAAACTTGATCACAAATGCATTAGGTCGTGATGAATACTTTCGTGTTTCAAATTGTAAGAATGCTAAGGAAATGTGGGATATTCTTCAAATAACCCATGAAGGAACTAGTGATGTTAAATTCACAAAATTAAACGCACTCACTAGAGAATTTGAAATGTTTGAGATTCATAAAAATGAAAGCATTCAAAGCATGCAAAAGAGATTCACACATCTTGTCACTCTTCTAAATACTTTAGATAAATCTTTTACTAACCTTGAGTTAATTGCTAAGGTGATGAGAAGTGTGCACAATAGGGAATGACAACCCAAGTTGACGGCTATAATGAAATCAAAGGATTTGAATACCATGGATCTTGCAACCTTGTTTGGCAAACTCCAAGAGTATGAAATGGAGTTAAGTAGAATAACCTTGAAGGAACAAGCCATCAAGAAAAGTAAGGGAATTGTCTTGAAAGCCTCAACACCAAGTAAAGAGAAGGATGAGGAAAAAGAAGATGGAGATTCCGAAAATGATCTTGACGAAGATGAGATGAGTCTCTTCGTGAAAAAGTATGGAAAATTCTTTAAGAAAATTTCTCAAAATAACCCGCATTTCCTCCTTGAAGAATATCTAAAGATGAAGGACCCTCACAACTCACCATCACTTGCTATGAATGTGGAAAGACCGGTCACTACAAATCATATTGTCCAAATATTCAAAAGAAAGACATATGAAAAGAAACAAGATAAAGATAGAAAGAACTTCAAGAAGGCTTACCTTGCTTGGGATGATGAATCTAGTTCTTCCGATGATGGCTCCAAGGAAGAAGCAAACATATGTTTCATGCAAGATGGGAGACCACCGGAGAAATCAAGCAAAGAAACTCAACATATATCTCTAATGGCAAATGAGGATAAAAATGAATCCGAAACCGAGGTAAACTCATCTTGCTCCACTATTTCCCTTTCATATGATGAGTTGTCTAACATGTTTGAAGAATGCATAATGAAACACTAGAACATGTTAAAACTCTTAGAGCATCAAAAAAACTATTAGTTCTTTGGAAAAACAAATTGCATCTTTAGAAAAGGAAGTGAAAGAATTGAAAGACGAAAATGAAACTCTCAGTTTCTTGATGCTAGCACTAGTTGTATCAAATGTCTATCTTCAAATGATCATGCATCTTCATCATCATCATGTACATTATGTAAAGATCTAAATAATGAAATTGACGATTTAAATGAAATTCTAAGCAAATTCACATGTGGAAGAGATAACTTAAATGTGTTGCTTGGTAAATAAAGATGCATGTTCAACAAATCCGGTTTATGCTTTGACACTAGCACACAAGAAAAATCATATAAAAACTTTTTCATTTCTCCATCCTACATGACAAGTAGCCCATTCATTAAATATTTTCATTGTGGTGGAAAAGGTCATAGTGCGTCCACATGTAAAGTTAGAAAGAATGGTATTATTGGGCAAAAGAAAGTGTGAGTTTGATATGCCTTCAGCATATAGATATTTCAGAGTAAAAAGAATAAGGATTTGACAGTAATTCAGTAATAAAGGTTATTATTTTTAATGAATTATTAACAATCCATGTTTAGACACACTTTCACTGATTTTTCTATATTTTTATAGGTTATGAGGTGAAGAAATTCAAAATTTGAAAAACAAAGAAGGGAAGACCGCGCGAGAGACCGAACAAGACGCCAGAGGATCGCGCCATTGTTGAATTCAAAATTCGAATTCAAAATTTGAATTAAATCTGTTTTAATTTAATATTTTCGTTATACGTTACGTAATAATTTTAATTTAATTATTCTGTTATACGTTACGTAATAAGTTGTAATTAATTCTTCCGTTAATTTTTTTTAAACCAGAGGGGCAATTTTGGCAAATGGAAATGATAGTTGGCTATTTTAAGGAGCCCTCTCCACACATTTAAGGAACACGATTCCTCACAATTCGGTCTTCAGAGAAAAAGTCTTGTGTTCAGAGGAGAATCAGGAGTTCTTCGAAGTTCTTCGTGTTCTTCATGTTCTTCATATTCTTCTAGTTTTTCTTTTTCTTCTTTCTTTTTGTTTTATGTTTTATTTTTGTAGATCAGTCATGACTATGGTTGGCTAGATCTACTTTTATTGTGGTAAGGGTCACAACCCAAATTACAAGGAGTTCACATCAAGGGTTGTGACCCTTACCACAATAAAAGTAGATCTAGCCAACCATAATCATGACTGATCTACAAAAATAAAACATAAAACAAAAAGAAAGAAGAAGAAGAAAAACTAGAAGAATATGAAGAACATGAAGAACTTCGAAGAACTCCGGATTATCCTCTAACACGACTTTTTCTCTGAAGACCGAATTGTGAGGAATCGTGTTTGTCCTCTTACTGCAATATTTTCTCAATTATTTTTTACATCTCTTATAATTCAATCTCTCTTCATCTCTTTCTCAAGGAAAACCCAAAAATATGTTTTTACTTTTAGTTTTATTTTTCTCATTAATCAACAATATTTGTCACACCTATTTGGATTTATTCAACTTAAGGGGACTGGTTATTGTAGTACTTGGTCTACAATCCCTATGGAGACGATACTCTACTTCATCACTTTTATTACTTGGAACGATCGGTACACTTGTCGAGTTCGCAACAAGTTTTTGGAGTTCCTAAGGGAACTCAGCCCAAGACTAACACACAAGGACCCAACAAGTTGTGGGTACCAAAAATTAAATCTTGACTTTGTGATGTAGGTCTGTTTGAAGGCTAAAAGCTGCAAGTGGTATTTGGATAGTGGTTGCTCAAGTCACATGACGGGATATATAACTAAATTCCAATCATTCACAAAGAAAGAGCATGGACATGTTTCCTATGGAGACAACAACAAAGGAAAGATACTCGGTATTGGAAAAATTGGTAATTCATCCTTCGTCTCTATAGAAAATGTTTTGTTTGTTGAGGGTCTTAGACATACCTTGCTTAGCATTAGTCAACTATGTGATAAAAATTATAGAGTCATTTTTTATTCAACCTCTTGTAAAATCAAAATTCTAATTTATACGCAAGTTAAGTTTCTTGGTCATAAAGTGGACAATAGTTATATGATAGACTTAGATGGTATGCCTTTTGTCGCACCCGGATCGCGACGTGACGGCGAAAGAAATTGGATGATTAAAACAATGGAGTCGCCACCAAAGTTTATTTAGGAAAAGATTGGAAAAACCTTTTATTAAAGAAAAATGGTCTTTGACAAAAGAAATTGGATTCGGGAGTCGATTACGAGTAGGGAAGGTGTTAGCACCCTACTTCGTCCGTTTAAAAACGGTCACCTTATATTAATTGTGCAAATTATTGATAATATTTTAAATATTTATTTCACCTCAAAGAATTAAATAAAATTGATTGTTAAAAATGAAAACTAATTTTGAAAATTTATTTTTTATGCTTGACAGGATGGTCCCGCTCCGACGTATCCCTTGGTGCAGTAGGGAACTCAAAGCTACGTCGTTCTGTAAAAAATATTTGTTGGTTGGTTGATTTTATTTTTGAAAAGATTTTTGAAAGGAAATATTATTATTTTTGAAAAGACTATTAATTTTGAAAATGGGTCCATCATAGCTCAGAATTTAAGGTAGCATGGCTACACGTAAATTCTTACGAAGATTACAACACTTGAGGATGAAAGACCATACATTAACGTTGTAATTTGTTGCTATGATATTTTAAAATAAAATCTATTAGATAGATAGTTTTGATTTTTTTGACTTTTTGAAATCTTGAGAGAAAATATTTAATTTATAAAATAAATCCACGTTTCACAGGATATAAGATAGCATAGATATACGTATACCCATATGATATTTACAACACTTGAGGATGGAAGACCATACATCAACATTGTAAATCATTGCTATGGATTAAAACAAATTTTAAAATTTAATTTTGTATTTTTTTTATAATTTTTATGACAAAAATAATTGATCATATCATCAGAAAATATATCATGAAGGCTAGCAAGAAAATAATCAGAAATAAAACACTGGTCATAACACAAATTTATTTATTTTTTAACCATCATCTTTTTTGATTTTTTGTTGTTGTTGTTTCTTAAAATGCTTAATCTATTTCATAAATATACTATATAAAAAAAATCATAAACTGTATTAAGATAAGCAAAAAAAAATCACATTTTTTATATTTTATATCTTTACTAAATCTTAACCTGAATAAACATTTTTATTATTTTTTTTTTTTTGTAATTTTTGAAGTTTTATAACACAAAAAAATGCCTAAAAAACGTATAACTAAAAAGAAAGAGAAAAAAACGGACGACTTATGATTCTACCTATGTAGCACCGATACTGACACGGGACACGAGACACAATACGACACGACACTCCGACACGTTAATTCTAAAAAATATTAGATTTCGACACGTTAGGACACGTTTTGATATTAAGTAATATTTTTAATTTATGTGGTGTATATTATATTTAATATTCAATAATTTAACAAAAAAATGAAACTATGCACATAATATTCATCAATTTTGCAAAAAAACATAAGATATCCCAAATATTTATATTAAACTCAATAAAATGGTAATCGTAATCTAACAAATCTAATAGTTGGAACTAAAAACTCAACGCAACGCAACCTTTGAACCTTTTTTTGAATTTCTATAATGTTGTTGGAGTGTCGGGGAGTGTCGAAGTGTCGGAGAGTGTCGAGAAGTGTCAAACACGATACGTCAGAATTTTTGAAGTGTTGGTGCTTCATAGGATACTACTACATCAACATATGATATAACTAATGTACTCTTCATTATCAATGTAATGGGTTTGGCCCATTTTAAGACTAAACCACACAAATATCTTACACTAATAATCTAATAGATATACAATGGTCATCAAGTTAGAAAGCGACGGCTTACAGTGGTGAGCAGGAAAATGCAAATTGATGGCCTAGCAAGGTGAGGCGGTACTTACAGTGGCGTGACGGTGAGTGAAGAGATGAGGTGATGCAAAGTGGTGCTTCAGCCAGTGTGCGCGGTGACTGGCGATGGCGGTGCGGTGACACACGGTGGTGCTCCTATCGGCGTCACAAATTTCTTATTGTGTTGATTTTTGTTGGATTTGAAAGTTGATGGTCATGGATTCATGGTGGTTCAGTAAATGGCACACACATACTTACTGTGTTGCTCTTTTTTTTTTGCTGAGTTTAAGCTTAAAGGTGTATGTTGTTTCTCTCCTATTTTCTCTCCTTTGTATTTTAGATTTTTTTCGTAACCAGAAGCTCTCTAAAAAAGGGGATCCTCACCTATGCTTTGTGATTCTGATTTTATAGAGGAAGAAAAAGAAAAGCTTGCTTCGTTCTACATGGTGGGTAATAGGTAAAAGGGTATTCTTTGATGTATTGGAAGGGTACCATATTCAAACCATATGAACATCTCTTCAGCCACCTATTTTTTGTTTATGTTTTCCCCATTCTCACACGTGAACATGATTTTCTTGTAACATTGGCCAACCTCCATTGCAGAAGATATATCAGTGATGGGATTTTTTTTTTGTTCTTTTTTTATTTTAATTTCCTGGACAAAATATGGTGTCTACACCTTCAAATGACGATAAATGTTTTTTTTTTTTTTTTGGTACAGAATGATGATAAATGTTTGATTAGTAAGGAAGATGACTCTTGGTTATGGCATAGAAAGATGACTCTTGGTTATGGCATAGAAGAATAGCACACATTGGCATGGGTCAATTAAGCAAATCGATTTCCTTAGACTTAGTAATTGGGTTACCAAAGCTCAAATTTGAAAAAGATAAAGTATGTGATGCTTGTCAAATGGGAAAACAAGTAAAGGCTTCTTTTAAATCAAAAAATATTGTTTCTACCATAAAGTCTTTACAACTTTTGCATATGGGTCTTTTTGGACCAACTAGAACAATGAGCTTTGGTGGCAATTACTACGCTTTGGTCATTGTGAATGATTATTCTCGCTATACTTGGACTTATTTCTTACATATAAAAGCGATGCTTTTAAATCATTCAAGAGACTAGCCAAGTTTATTCAAAATGAACAATCTTCAAATATTATTTCAATTAGAACCGATCATGGTGGGAAATTTGAAAATCAAGATTTTGAAACCTTTTGTGAAGAAAATGGTATTGAACATAATTTTTCCGCTCCTAGGACTCCACGACAAAATGGAGTTGTAGAAAAGAAAGATCGTGTATTGGAAGAACTTGCTAGAACTATGTTAAATGAAAATGATCTTCCAAAATATTTTTGGGCGGAAGTCGTTGGCACCGCTTGTTATGTTATGAATCGTGCTTTAATTAGACCTATTTTGAAGAAAAAACCCTATGAACTTTACAAAGGAAGAAAACCTAATATTTCATATTTTCATGTATTTGGTTGCAAATATTTTGTTTTAAACAATGGAAAAGAAAACCTTGGCAAATTTGACTCTAAAGCCGATGAAGGCATATTTCTAGGCTATTCACTCAAAATTAGAGCTTATAGAGTCTATAATAAAAGAACAATGGCCATTGAAGAGTCTATTCATGTTATATTTAATGAGACTAACAATGTCTTGCCTCGAAAGGAACCTTGTGATGATGATCTTATAGAAAGCATGAAAAATATAAACTTGGATGGCAAAGAGAACAATGAAAGACAAAAAGAAGATGAAGCAAACAATGAAGAAACACCAAGTCAACAAATCAATGACAGGAACAATCTACCTCAAGATTGGAGAGTAGCTAGAGGACACGCCATTGATGTGGTAATTGGTGATATATCAAAAATGGTAACTACTAGAAACTCAATTAGAAATATTTGTAATTACTTAGCATTTGTTTCTCAAATTGAGCCTAAGACCATAAATGAAGCAATTATTGATGAACATTGGTTCTTGGCAATGCAAGAAGAACTAAATCAATTTGAAAGAAATCAAGTTTGGGAACTTGTGCCAAAACCAAATGATTATCCAATATCCAATAATTGGAACCAAATGGGTCTTTAGGAATAAGCTCGATGAAAATGACATAATTACTAGAAATAAAGCTAGACTTGTTGCTAAAGGATATAATCAAAAGAAATGTATTGATTATGATGAAACTTATGCTCCCGTTGCACTACAAAAAAAATGATGATTAGTCACATTTAAAAATGTGGCAAACATTGATAAAAAATGTGGCTAACATAATTTACCACATTTTGATTAAGTGTGGCTAGAAGTGGTGTTGCAATAATTTAACCACATTATTTTATTCACTTTGCCACATTTTGACCAAGTGTGGTAGCCTTTTTTTAGCCACATTTATCGTTATTTTAGCCACTTTATAAATGTGGTTAAACTATTTTGTTTGCCACAATAAAAAATGTAGCTAATTGTGCCTAAAACTTTTTTTAACCACATTTATGACCATGGCTAAATATACGAAATTTCTTTTTTAAAATTAAAAATATTATGAATTCGATAAGTATTACAATAATAAAGAAAATAATGTTGAAAATAGCTCAAATACGATTTAGTGAACACATTAAAATGTAAACCAAACACTAAACATCATATTTTATTATCACTGAAGAATTTATACAAGCCATCATGTTTTCAATTTATATAAACTAATCAAGCTTTCTACCAATATCATAGAGGGAAAAAATCGCCAAGTAAAACTAATAAAAAGTTTACTTATGGGACATCTATACAAAACAATATCTTCTCAATTCCATAAAAAACTACGGTAGTACAAATTTTCCTTATCATCCATTTAGGACTTGTTCTTGTATTCCATCCGGGTCCTTTGAAATGCCATCCACTAAATCACACCTGCACAAATCAATTCCATATTATGTTAATATACTATTGATGAGCTATTATGATAACCAACCTTAAAACATCAATGTACAAAATCCTAAGGTCAGTCTCTACCGTTAGATGGTGAACATAGTCAAGGTCATTCATGTCCCAATAATCAACCAAGAACTCAGGCGGCAGACACCAGCCATAAAACAAATAAATCAAGTTTCATTTTTTTATGTTATGTGATATCAATTAATGGGTTCATCAAAAAGCACAATAATTTTTTTTCATTCCCACGCAATTCAATAGAGCAGCTTTATCTGAATGTTCATACTCTATAAGCTTAGTTCATAGTTCATCTCAAAATTTGTACAAGAAGAAATTAGAAGATCCACCTGTTCTTTTTTTTATTTTTTTTATTTTCAAAGCAAGAACCACATAATAAAATAATTGAATACAAAGGAGGGAATGAAAAAATCGCCTTGGGAACGAAGTCTAGAGAAGAAATAAACGGAAAAATAATGAACTCAATGAGTAGATATCATCTGATCCGTCCATAGTAAGGAGAATAGAAGAGACGAGAAGAGAGGAAGGGAACAAAGTATTTAATTAAAAAAATGAAATGAGAATTAAATTAAATGAACAGAGTGAAGTGATAACAAAACAATACTCAGAGAATTTACCAACGACTACTCTTGCTTCTTCATGGCTCGTCGTTTAATCAATGAGTGCGTCTGTACAATTCATAAGACCGTAAGTCAGCACAAATGGCACATACATTACCATTTAACCTCAAACTCAAGCCTATAGCACATAAATGTGAGTTTGCAACTTAACAATCTTGTTCTTAAATGATAGGCATAGAAAAATAAGATAAAATTGACAAGGATAAAGATATGATAATAATATAAAAAAAAGTTGTCCATTCATCACACTTCAGCCCACCAACTATCCCTGACTTGTAACTCAATTCAAATTTCAATTACAGAAACTTATAACGGATAATAGAACCCAAACATGTTGAAGTTGGTTTCTTCAAATTACCTGATCCCATCCTTTTAGTGATATGGCTTCAAAATCTACAGCAAACCAGCCCTCCACTCTGCATAGATACCATTGAAGCACCTTGTAAGCAAGCCCCTCCAACCTGCATCCAATAGTGAAAGTCACATTTCCGATTATGTCAGGTAAACACAATAGCTAGAAATACTAAATGACTTACCTCCTCTAAAATCATTTCAAATATATTACCAACTTTTGTTACCAACTCTTGGGGAATTTAATTCCCATCCATATCAGAGAGTGCATAGCTACAAGAAGTTGATGAATTTTAATTAGAAAAAACTTGTATGTAACAACGTAACAATGTATACCATTCAGATATACCACATCACAGAGTGCAACCCATCTTTACCACATCTGCCAATTTAGATGTCTAGATTCTCAGTCAAATCTACAACTTAATACAAAGTTAAAATCAGGTCAATGTTTCGTGGTCAAAGACTTGAGGACACCAAGAAAAAAAATTAACAACAATCAGTACACGACTTTAAAAATCAGTAAAAGACTTTAATTTTTTTTTCTTTAGAGTATTGATTATCCTGCAAAATTCCAACTTTTTCTTTTGTGGAAAGAAGAGAAAAAGAGAGAAGGCTTCCACTGAATTGAATAGTACACAATAAATAAGTAATAGATGAAACAAGAAGAACGGTCTCAAATGTAAACAATTCTAATAAGCCAAACCAACTCATTAAACACCAACTATTATAATTAATGATATATCAATATTTTTTTCTTTACACCCAATTCTTCCAAATCCTGCGAGTAACAAAAAATAATATTAAAAATAAAGCTCCAACTAGTTCCAAAAAAAAAAAAAATCAAAGATCAAATCTAGCCAGAGAAGAAAAAAGATCAAAGAAATGAGTTGATTTACCATTGATTCTGATCTTCACCTTGCATGTCCAAGCATTTAAAGTTAAAAAGCAAAAAATAAAATAAAATAAAATCAGATCAACTTGGACTAATTGGAATGAGAACATATTTATCATGCCGACAATTGTCAATATTTAGCCAAGTCTCTTTATGGTTTCCTATTATACCGCTTTTTGAATATTTTTATGGTTACGTATTATAAGATATATGTTTAAAACTTCAAGAGTACTATGCTGAAATCTTAGTAAAATTATTGTAACAAAAATTGGATGTGAGATTTACCACCATATTATGTCCACAGTTTTCTGGATCAGAATAGATTGGACCCGTGCCAAACACCTCAAGCTCATCATCAGTGTTCCAATCATAGTCGTTCTGAGAGCTACCACCTTCTGAATCCTATATTATTTTTCAAGCAAAAAACTTAATGAAGGAGAAAGAAAAGAAAAATAGAGAAAAACATAGATTAATTTTCTAAACTTGTAATTAATAACTGTAGTCAGTAAATATTCAAATAATCAAGTTTAATGGCAGAAAAACAAATCAATCATTGGGAGTTTCCGGTTCCGAGCGTACAAAATCATTCAAGTATTTACACCACAAGCGCTAAAGAAAATTTGTATGAGTATGATATAGAATAAGAAAGAGAAAACTTAGAGAGGGAACATGAACATACCATGACATAGTGAGTAGCTAACTAAGAAGTAAGAACACCAAAACAAATAGTTTCCAAACGCTACAGCAGGATCACCAAATGTATGTCCAAGTAAGAACCCTAGCTGCTTTATCCACCTGCAGCATTTCATGAATAATGACTATAAGTCATAAAGCAAGTTGTAAAATAAACAATGAAGGAGCCAAAAGATTACTAAAATCTTCTGGAACTTAAATCATCACAAAGATGAGCCAGACCCATATAAAACAAACTCATGAGCCAAATTACCTTCTTGTGCCATATCTCTGATATGTAAGAACAAAAACTAGAGTAAAGATCATGTGTGATGAAAATATCAAATCACCACATCCATATATCACGCCATGAGGAACTGCACAATGAAAACCAGATGAACAACAAAACAACCACCAAGGCATTGCAGCTAAACAACTCCAATACAATAGTATACTAACAATTAATTAAGAAGACTTCAAGGACACTATCTGGAGGAGGCAGTGTAGCAAGTTTAGATCCCTGCATAATACAAGTAGTAGTGTTACATTAAAAGTGTGTTTAAAGAAACACCTCAGACACATGTAATTCACCACTCAAAGAGAAAGAAAAGAAACAGTTAAATTGCACGAGACAAGATGTTTGTTTATCAAGCACACATTCTCAAATATCTATACCTCACGGCAATGGTAGTTTGGACCAGGAAGCTGCGTTGAATAAAATGTCACTATGCGAAGAGCTTGAGAAGCCTGCAGTTAACAATTAAAGAACCAGACATCATTAATAAACTGTCATATATTGCATCCAAATGCAATAGGTTATCAAATCAACCCAAAAAATTTAAATGGCGGTGAATTGACTCTTTATGGTATAGTATAGCTGCAACAAAAGTAGTAAATATCAACCAAAACCAATATTTCAGCAATGGAAAATTAATAAGACTGCCACAACTTAGTTTTCAATATCACAACTCAGTATACCAATTACAAAAAAATAATTTGCATACTTTGTACATCAAGATGGTCAGGTACTAGATCTTTAACTTTTTAACAAAGCAAGGATACTTGTACTAAGTTAGAACTCGGACTGAAATTCAATTTTATTAGCATAAATAAATTACTGTTCTTACAACCAAAGTAATAGACTAGTGTAAGATGTTTAAGATTCAAGCTATATGTTAAACCAGGTTCTTAGCATATCAGCTTAGCAAATATATAAAAATCAATAATTTTACCAACCCCAAATCAATAAAATAATTATTGCTTCTATAACCCTCCCCCCTTTACCATTGTTTTCAAAAGCAGAGATAGCTTCAATCAATAAATTAAAAATTAGAATAGACCTTCTATTGATAGATTGCATTGACAGCTGCAAGTGGGATCTCTGCATATTCTGTATCCGCAGGGATGATTTAAGAAAATCATAGATGTCATATACAAATATACCCTTGCCTGTATAAAAACCAGAAACAGAGAATCAGATTATACATATTAATGATTTAAGAAATGTCATATAAACTAAATTGCATCAAGCATATAGATACGGATGTCTCAAACACAAAAATGGATAATGTTCCGGGCTAGATTACACTCCAAAATGTACACACATTCACCAACCTACTCACCAGTCACCATACACTCTATGCCCAGAACCTTCCCAATTTCCCTCTCCCTATAAGTCCACACACGCACCCTTGATACCATGAGGGGTAAAATGGTATTGCTCTTCCCAAGAGCACCTTAGCCACGAACACAAGCCCTTGCTTCGATGTGCAGGTCCAAAAAAAGCACAAGCGTCATAGAACCTAAGAACAGGAACAGGAATCAGCGATCATCAACCTTAGCAACATCTTCATCTTCCACCAGCTATGTCCCCATCACTGAATCAAGAAGCTACGTCTTCGACAATACCAACAAAAAAGAATGGTCAAAATCTTCTTCCATCTCAAGCCGCACCTCTCTCTATAAGTCCCAAAACTTTCCCAATTTCCCTCTCCCTACATAGATACGGCGTACCGATTAATTTTTTTGGTTCTTCACAAGTTAGTAGGCGTGCCCTAAGTCCCTAACCAATTTTTCAAACACAGAGAAATTAAATGCTACAACAAATTTCAATTTGTAAAACCTCTACAAATTGAACAACACCACAAGTTGTAGAACCTCGAGTTCAATTTTTACCTCTACAACTTCAAAACATCATAAATTAATCCAGAAATTTTAGAAATTAGTGGCTACCTTTTTCGCCTCTGAGGAGGAGGGCTCAGGCTCCGAGAACTACGTGACGGAGAGGACGAGGAGGAAGAGAGAGATCTGGAGCGAGAGGAAGAACGAGAGGAGCGAGAATCGGAAGGGGATGAGAACTTCTAGTTTGTTGGAATCTAGATCGGACTTCAAAATTTGAAGCTCACACTAAATGAATGTATGAGTTTCATGCTAAACTTCGTTGAAGATCTGAGGAATTTTTTTTGGTATAAACAGGATATAGAATGAATATGGAGGAAAACACTTTTTAGTAAAATGGATTTTAAACTCTTTCAAAAAAAATGGATACATTCAAAATTAATTTTGCTACATTTTGAAAATAGGGTTGCAAATTGAGAGGAAAATTATACTTGTATTTTCACTTCATTATAATAAATGTGGTTAAACCCATGTGGCTATAAATCCTAAAATCCATAGAAATTACTAAATATCGAGGTATGATCGGATCACTCCTTTACTTAACCGCTAGTAGGCCCGATATTATGTGCATGTGTGTTAGATTTCAAGCTAATCCTAAGGAGTCACACTCAAGTGCCGTGAAAAGAATTATGAGTTATCTTGTAGGCACTTCACAAATGGGGTTATGGTACCCCAAGGGTGCATCATGTGAGTTAACAGGCTATTCCGATTCTGACTTTGCGGGACGCAAATTGCATAGGAAGAGCACTAGTGGCACTTGACACTTTCTTGGTTGCTCTTTAGTATCTTAGCATAGCAAGAAACAAAATAGTGTGGCTTTGTCCACGGCCGAAGCCGAATATGTGGCGGCCAGTAGTTGTTGTGCTCAAATCATTTGGATGAAACAACAACTAAAGGACTTTGGGGTTGAACTTGATCACATCCCCATAAGGTGTGATAACACTAGTGCCATAAACCTGACAAAAAAAATCCCATAATGCACTCTAGAACTAAACATATTGATATTAGACATCATTTCATAAGAGATCATGTGCAAAGTGGAGATTGTATCTTGGAATTTGTGGAATCTTCAAAGCAATTGGCAGACAACTTCACCAAACCGCTACCAAAGGAAGTATTCTATAACTTAAGAAGAGAATTTGGTCTCATTGATCCATGCTATATTTAACTGTATTAACACTTGCTAGGTGTTTTACTTGTTCATATTCTTGAATTCCTTTTTAAATTGTATCTTCGAAAACCAATGACCTTCTCGCAGCTTTCAAATTAATTTGATCACATGTTCCATGATCCCACTCTTTTTCTCTCCAGCTCTGTGCTCTCTTTCTGTCTCAATAGCCCAAAAATCCTTTGGGTAATCGATTACCTTCACCATGTTAATCGGTTACCAAGAAGGGTAATCGATTACCCATCCATTGGTAATCGATTCCCCCTCGTAAACAGCAGTTTAAAACTCACGACCAGAAACGTCTCAGTTAGTTCCTCTATCTTTGAAATAAAAAATGGGGTACTCTCTGCTCTTTGTTCCTCGTCTTTTTTCTTTGGGCGTTTTTCCCTTGGTCACGAGTCCTCATCTTCCCTCACGGTTTTGAAGTTTCAAATCGGGTAAGGGCTCGGTCTCTTCCATTCACGTTTTCGCAATCAAGATCTTACCTCTCCATCCTTGGCTTCTGCTCAGCGGGTTTTCTAAAACGAAGTTGTTGCTATCTTCTTCTTCAAAATCCTATTTCCCTTCCTTCAAATTTTTTGTTGTTGTATGAACATATCGAAGTGGGTCTGATTTATGCTTTCCATTTTGACCGATTCATTTTGACTACAAGCCCTGGTTTCAGATATGATTTTGTGAAATGTGAAATGATTCTCTGGTATATGCATGCACATTGTCTGGTTATATGCCTAAATGCCCAAACATTTCACATAAGTATACATGTTGTCAGATTCATGCCCCATTTTTTTTAACCATGCTTATCTAATTGTGGAACTTTACTGATCCATCTTTTCATACTATGAATCGGTTATTTGTGGCTTTTTCACTTGATATATTTTTAAGGTTGTAATTTCTTTATATTTCTATGAGATATTTCTCTGTCAAGGCATCACTGTGAAACTTTCATATGGCTACATGCTCATTCTATATGCTTATTTAATTCAAAGCTCAATTCCTTTTTTTTTCCAGTAAGCCATCTATTTGTGAGTGCCATATTATGTGACATTGGCTGATCTGTATATTTCTGGAAATGAATCTCCAATGAATATCCCTTTTTTTTCATATCTGAATTTTTTTTGTGTGCAATCGATTCATTTTTTTGTTCATATTTTTTTTCTTTTTTCTTCTTCTTTATAATTCCAATATACTTGATACCCATCCATGAAGTTGATATTGCTGGGTGGA
Organism: Gastrolobium villosum; assembly: GCA_032173675.1. Taxonomy (NCBI): domain Eukaryota; kingdom Viridiplantae; phylum Streptophyta; class Magnoliopsida; order Fabales; family Fabaceae; genus Gastrolobium; species Gastrolobium villosum. Next base: position 25,276 of record JAVKPL010014016.1, read on the forward strand.
TATTCTGTTCAGTTCATGCTATATCTCATGAGAATTTCATGGCACATATACATATCTTTAGGAGTGCTGCATCAATTTTTTTGGGGATCTAAATTCATGATATTTTACTTTCTAGGATACTATCATCTTCATTCCATGGCTTCGCCATCTACCCCTATTCGCAAGAGACCCCGAGGTTCTTGTCTTCATGGAAAGTACTTCTATACAGCTGCTCAGTATGCCACGCTCGAGTCCATGAGGGCTTTGAAATTTGCGATCTACTGGCTCACGCTCGAGTCCTAGAGTTAGCCCTCCTGAGTCAAAAATATTCAGAAGATATGGTTAGGGCCTTCTACTGCACTATGAGCTTTGCAAATGACATCCTGAAGGCCGACTTCAAGGGGAAGTCCATTTCTGTACCTACTATTGAATGGCCTTGTATGTCTGGTCATGCCTATACCGGCTACAAGTATGGTGAGTATGATTTTCCTGAATATGACAAATACTCTTTTGTGCAGTCCATTGTGGAACCAGGACTCATAGTCACTCAATCCAATTTTAGCGTCTCTTCATTGACTATGAACAATAGGATCCTGCATTACATGGTTACTCACATGCTCTCACCACGGGCATCTAATTACTCTCGTGTGCTTGATATTGATCTCTTTCTTATGTGGGTTATCCTTCATGAGATTAGCTCCAATTGGCCTTACTACATTTGCTATAAGATAATCAAGTCTAAAAATTCTTCTAGTGCACTTCCCTATGCTACTGCGATTATTGAGATTCTACGTTTTTAGCAAAATTTTTATGATAATGAGATTCTGTCAGATAACTTGCACAACTTTGGATTACATTTGCTGGCACAGATGCAAATTAAGAAAATTGGTGGTATATGGCGTAAAGTGAATGCTCCTCCTGGAGCCGGAGCAGCCCCTGCTGATATTGCTGGTGATCCTCTGGAGCAGCCACATGATCCTCCGGTTGCTGATCCTTCTGCTAACTCTTCTTTCTCTGCCGATCACACCTTGGGTTCCATTCTCACTTCCCTTCATCGATTAAACACCAATGTGGAATCGGGCTTTGCTTCTATGAATTCTCAATTCTCTACAGTTCACTCCAGGCATGCTAATATGGAGTTACGTCTGAAGCGCATTGAGGATTATCTTCACATTCCTCCTCTTCCATCTCTACCACCACCGCCTCCACCAGCCTCTGAAGAATTTTAGTCCCTGATCTTTATTTTCTATGATTTTGGACTTATATTATGCTTATCTTTTACTATGCTACTTTGGATATCTTGAATCTCTATGACTCTAACTTTATGGACTATGGTTGATTAGATTATGGACTATTATGACTTTTTATGGATTATTATGTTTTCCTTCTAGTTTCTTGCATGGATTATTTTATGATTTCTACATATACTCTCATGCTTTTTGATGTTGCCAAAGGGGGAGAAAGATACATAAATTGAGAAAACCATAGGCATATATTAAGGTAAAGAGGGGGAGAATGAAATTCATATATAAAAGGGAGATTACATGAAACCTAGATTTTCACCTTATATATCAATCATATATCAAGGGGAGATTCAATACTATATTTGTCTAAAGACATGCTACTAATCTTTTTCTCAATTTGCGTTTGTCATCATCAAAAAGGGGGAGATTGTGGAACCAATGCACTATACGAAAAGAATATAAAGGTTCAACAATTTTGATGATAACAAACAAGCATGGAAAGAAAGCTTCAAGGTGCAACCATAAAAAAGAAGTCTAAACAAGACCAAGACTCAAGCTTCAAGAGAAGTCTCTAAGTCCAAACTCAGAATAATATACTATAGGACTTAGGATTATTTGTAAATTGATTCCTTACGAGAACGAAGCTCAAAGTATTTTTCAAATACATGCATTAAATCATCGTTTAACATTCAAATACATTCACAACATGAAAATATAGTTTTCAACATTCATAAAATGTTTAAACAATATTTGAAACTGTTTTGAATCAAGAGAAAAACATTTTAGGGTGAAATCCAACCTTTCAACAGGTTGGTAATCGATTACCCAACAATGGTAATTGATTACCCTTAATGGTAATCGGTTACCCTCCCAATGGTAATCGATTACCTACTGGGCAGAAGACAAAATAATGCCTATAAAACGGCTAGTTTGCGAAAATGAGTGTGAAAAAGGCCATGGGGGACCTCTATAAATAGAGACTTCTGTTCTCAATGATGGAACACATTTCTTGATCATTATTACTCATTAATTCTCATCCTATTTGCATTATTCTTGTCTTCTTGATCATAAATTCTCTTTGAGCTTTATTCTTGTGAGAGTGTCATATACCATTGTTCTTCAACTTGTGTTATTTGTATTTTGAGAGTACTTAGTCATTGTTAAACACCTTCCTTTCATTTCTTGAGTAGTTAGGGGAGTGAACCCTATACACTTGAAAGGTCACCAAATTCCTATGAAAATTTGGAGTGAAAAATTGTAAGGCATCAAGAGCTCGAAGTCTTGAAAGGTTGTAGTGGTTTGTCAAGCACCCTCAAGCTTGATAGTTAGTGAAAAGTTTGATCGAGCGGCTTCAGTCTGGACGTAGGTCACAGTGGTAGTGACCGAACCAGGATACATCTAGTTTTCAATTTCTCTAACCTTAATCTCTTTATTTAAGTATTAAAATTGCATTTTAGATTGTCTTTATATATTCGCTTGCTTACTTTATTGATCACTACATTTGCTCTTACACTTAGACTTTTCCTTATTAAATCACCTTATTGAAGAAATAGTCTTTAAAATATCAAAGGAGGTACTTTGCGAAAAGATTTTGTAAATCTCAATTCACCCCTCTCTTGACTATTGAAGCCACTTGCCCAACAAAAACAACATCGATTTGGAAATAAATGCAGATAACTTATTTGCAGTAACTGCAGAAATATTATTCTGATATATATATATATATATATATATATATATATATATATATATATATATATATATATATATATAAAGCAACAAATGGACTTTACCACTTGTTTTCTGTATCGCATGACAAAAAATTGGTCCTGTAACAGGACATTTGACAAACCCTATACATATAAATGTATATATATATATATATATATATAGGATTTTGCATTTGTCATGTTGCATGACAAATGCAAAGTTTCCTACACATACATCGATATTTGTGCTATATTTTTTTCTTTTTCTTTTAAATATGGTGGACCTCACACTTATTGTCTCTATAGCATGACAAGAGAATTGTCCTACAAACAACATGATACTTGTTTTTCCCATATATATAGTGCATTTGTCATGTTGCATGACAAATGCAAAGTTTCCTACACATACATCGATATTTGTGCTGTATTATTTTTCTTTTTATTTTAAATATGGTGGACCTCACACTTATTGTCTCTATAGCATGATAAGAGAATTGTCGTACAACAACATGATACTTGTTTTTCCTATATATATATATATATATATATATATATATATATATATATATATATATATATATATATATATATACATACATACATATATATAGGGTCGGGATCATTTTACACCAGTGTAAGTTACATTCTCAATCTTGTCCGTTGATCCCACTTATATCTAAGGGCTCAAATTTTTTAGTAATATGAGCCATTGGATAAAAGTGGATCAATGGTCAAGATTGAGTGTAAGACTTCTAACTCTTACACCAGTGCAAGAATATCCTACCTCATATATATATATATATATATATATATATATATATATATATATATATATATATAATGAGGAATATATGTATGAGAAAAGTGTGTGTCATTTTTTTTTTAGTAGTGTGCCATTTTAAATGATGTAAAGTTGTATCATTTTGTATTACAAAAAAAAGGTTGTATCATTTTAAGAGAGAAAAAGAGATAGATATAGGAGGAGAGAGAGTTGACAAAAAAAATAAAAATAAAGGTGTGGGTCTCACCTCTTTATGAGAGTAAAATGACACAAATTATGTTATTTAAAAGGATAAACAATTTTCACTGTATGTACAAGAAATAGATAAAGGTGGAGCCTCGTTAACAATGTTATTTGGAGTGGGTTATACCTCATGTTACTTTGTCATCTAGAGCTTCTGTCTTGCTAAACCAGCGCTCAGATTATGACTACTAGTTCGACCTCTTCACACCATAATAAACCATTGTTATGGACCCATATAAGGTGTCCATTAAGTGATAGGCCCAACAAAGGGCAATCCAAGATCTGAATCAATAATAATCATGGATAGATATCCATCAAGGATACTAATCCTAATACGACAACCTAGCAAGCAGGCCTGGGCCCCTATCAGATGCACCAAAGGCCCATCCACGCTACCTACAGGTAACCTCTATAAATACAAGATAAACCCTAAAAGTACGTTACGCTATCTCTCTTACTGTTATGCTGTCACTATGCGTACACACCCCATTGGCTAATGCCGTTATAGTATTCTGTGCACAGTGATCTGCTTGACTCAAGGGTATCTCCTTCATAGATATCTTGGAGAGGGCACTAGATCCAAAAGTAACATACCAACCTATTGGGCTGGACATCTCTATCCCAATGACAGAACAACCAACTTTATGTTATATATTTAAGGGAAAAGTTCATCAATGCCCCTGTGGTTTACTCCATAATCACTTATGCCTCTGTGATTTTTTTATATCACGTATACCCCTGTGATTTGTAAAAAGTAAAAAAAAATACAGGGGCATATGTGATAAAAAAACGTATCCTTTTACAAACCACAGGGACATATGTGATAAAAAAAATAACAGGAGCATACATGATTCCAAAATAAACAATAGGGACATTGATAAACTTTTCCCTATATTTAATTTTTTAGTACAAAACTTTATATTAGGATCCCTTGCGAATGGACACCGGATAAACCTTTCAATAGAAGTCAATTTATGTTTTCCAATGCATAGTAATAAATTTTTTTATGGAAATTATCATTTTTTTATAATAATAAAAATTATTATCATTTTTTAAACTCTAATGATAATAATAAAAATATAAGGACCAACCAAGCATTCGACAAGCTTGAATGGACTGAATAGTTGCTCAAATCTTCTGACATTGTAATAAATAGTTTTTATTTTTTATAAATAAATCAACGAGAGATAGACAGAAAAATTAGCAGAACAAATTAAATATTTGCCATTTGTCTATAAATAACATATAACTTGATCAATGAGACATCAGAAAGTCAATTAACAATACCAAAACAAAAAGCAAAAATGGTTATTGCTTTTATAAATATCCAGACCTAAATGTGCCATAATCAAATACTATTTGACCATTTGTAATGAATGAATGCTCAACGCAATCATGAATACAATATTTAAAACAGAGCGAAACAAAATGTGATTCTTGTTTTGGGAAACCTAGACCTGTATATTTCAGAAGCCTAGGAACTTAAATGGACCATGCTTCCACTTCCAAACCCAACCCTAAGCCTCATCCTACGGTCTACATACTACATATTTGTAGCGTGGCCCAAATCTCTTTCACTGCAAAACCAGAAACCTGTTAAGTGTTAACGTCAACGACTCACACATGACAACAATGTCCCTACCCATCTGCCAAGAGCCCAAGACAGTAGTCCTACTGCATGTGATTCTGTGAATCCCCTTAAAATCTTATTAGAATTTATGAAAATAAATAAATATAAATTTCCCTGTAGGAATAAAGTAGAATAGCTATAGAGGAGAGAATTTATTGTGGTCGGGACCGCCATTTTTTAGGTGATCCCTTAGTGTAAATGGGAGGGTAAAATTGGGAAAGAAGAAAAATAGTAAGGGTAAAAATGAAAAGAAAAAATTAGTATTGTGAGAGGGAGCACTAAATCATTGGGTGATACTGGAATATAAAAAAATATTTCTGCGAAGAGACGCCACGACATCAACATCTGCCACGTCACCACCACAACACTAAGGGATGTTTGTTTCAGGATTTTGCTAAATAATATTGGGGAAGTGTTGTTTGCATTCTAATTAATCCACGTTTGGTTCTCCGATTTTTTATTTTTTATCCAGCTTTCTTTATTGCCTATCTATCTTGAATTAAACGTGGTTTGTTGAAAATTCACCGGACAGAATGCTTTTTGGACGGTGGTATTATTTGTAAAAATCGGATAAGTTAGCAAAATTCACTCTTACGTGATTTGTTGGAAATTCACTATTACTGTCTAGACAAGTATTGGTATAAAGAGCAATGTCTAAAAGGATAGTTTCGTAAATTCAGAATAGTTTCCCATCAATATTTTATATTCAAACAAACACACTTTTCACGAATTTCACCTAATTTTCCTAGTAAAATTTTTACTCAATTAAATAATTTTTTTTACATTTTCCTACCAAACTCGATTTTTAACCATTTTCCTATCAATTACATTTTCTATCAATTACATTTCCCTATCAATTATATTTTCCTATTATTCAAAAAATTTCTTCTAACCAAACGCAAACGCTACCTAAAACACTTTTTATCCTTATAAGTCAAATGTGATAACTATTCATTACTTGAAGTCTTGTGGGAAAACTATTTAAGTATTTATTAATTGGGTGTGAAAAGATGCACAATCTGGCGCTAACGTGTATTAAGCGTGACTTTTACAGAAAATAGCGTCTCTCATGTGTTGCACCTGTGCATACCTACCAATGAGACGGGACACGACACAATATGTCGATATATTAATTTTAAAAAATATCATATTTTGACACGATGAAGCATGTTTTGATATTATACAATATTTTTAATATATAATATAATTTATATTTAATACATATAATAATTCATAATAAGTGATATAATCAATCAAATATTTAAATTTTATAACATAAATATAAAAAAAGATTCGTACCTTATTAAATTTTCATATCAAATTTGTAATAGAGAAAAAATGATTTATAAATTATTTTTTTCATATTTAGTTAATAAAATAAAATTTAGATCTAAAAAAAATGTGTCAGCGCGTGTTGGAACATTAATTGCATGTCAGAAATAATTGACTGTGTGTCATAACGTATCAAAACGTTGACCGTGTGTTCTAAAATATTGATTAGGTGTCGAAATATGTCGTGTGCGACACATTTTTTTTTTTTTAAATTAGCCTGTCGGTGTATTGGAGGCGCATACAAGACTGCATAGGAGAATGCATAATTTAAATGCGCATGACTGGCAAGTGTACGGATGACTTCGCATGGGATGATGTGCAAGTTGAACATGCACATATCATGTGTTTTTTTTTATTAGATTGATAAATAATTTATCCAAAACATAAGGTAGTGCATAACCAAAATGCATATGAAACTTACATGTATTGTAAATAACTATCTCAATTCAAAATGTTAGGTAAGAATTTTTTAATAGTTCACATTAATCTATGATACATTAATCCTTTAAACTTGAAGAGTTGATATTATACAGGCTTAATTTTTGATTTATCGGATTAGAATCCTGATTTTGTGATCATTGAAACTTTTAATACCATATAAAGAAGGGTTTGATATTTGTAATTTTAAATGGTATAAATTATGTCATTTTAGGAAAGATTTAGAAACAAGAAATAAAAATCATGGGAGAAAGTTGATGGTTTTTTTAATTTAAATTTTAAATAAAAATATTATTTTATGTCTATCTTTCTCTTAAAGTGACATAATTTTATATCATTTAAAATGATAAATATTTTTTCCTATAAAAAATGGGATAAGTTATACTTACTACCTGTTTTTTTTACTACCCTCTTACTACCAAATCTTAACCGTTGATTTCCGTCAATCTAGCGGTTATAATTTATTGCAAATTAATAAATATGACCACATAAATTATAACCGTTCGATAGACAGAAATCAATAGTTAAGATCAGATAGTAAGAAAAAAAAATAGTAAGTATAACTTTTCCTATAAAAAATTATCTTAATCCAAAATCTGTAGATGTTAAATAATTTTTTTTTAATGATTTTATAATTATATTAACGCAACATGTGATAATATGCTAATATTTGTACAAATTATGCGTGATGCGTAACTTGAAAACGCACCCATATATATAATATGTCCGTCTTTTCCTATTAAATTGATAAATAAATTTTCAAAACTAACGAATAATTTTGGGTCAAAAAGCCCCACACTAACCATGATTCCAGCGTGGCACCTCACTTTTCAATTTCTCTTTGTGCTATTTATTCCTCATATTCTGCACTCTTCTGTTTCCAACCTCTTCTAGTCTTGTCTCTCTCACCTGTTAAAAACTTTTCATGGAACAGAGTCCACACTCTGCAGAAGAAGAAACACTCACCGGAAAGCTTCACGAGCTTCTTGGTGAACCGGAGAACGAAGAAACTGAGCAGTTTTGTTTCCGGGAAGAAATGGTAGAGGAGGTGATGCAAGAGTTGTACAAAGAGATAGCATTCTGTGATGGCACCCCTGTTTTCATCGATGAAGGAAAGAATGGGAGCTGCGGAGCTTCGGTTTCGGGCTCAGCATCCACTGTGATGGCGGGAATCGAGGTTTTCAGTTCCACAGGTGGGTTTCCGGTGACGGAAAATGGGTCGGCGGTGGTAGAGGCAGAGGATGGAAATGATGCGTTGTTTGGGTTTGGGTTTGATGAAGGTGATTTAGATGATGAATGGATGGGAAGAGTGCTGTGTTGTGGTCAGCAGAATCAGGTTCAGGTGGTTTAGTGTTGACACTTTTGGTTTTGATTTGATAAGGGAATGAGAATAGTCTTCTTCTTTTTTGCATAATGCATGTGTTTGTAATTATTCCGTGGAAGTAATACAGGTTCAGTACTGTTCTAAATGCAAAAACTTTGTTGCTGTTACTTTAATATATGGCCTCGTTTTAATTTTAGATTCTTGTTTCGGTCTTCTTTCTTTCATTATATTCTTTGCCAGTTCATTGTTCTTGTTGTTTTCTCTTAATCAAAGAGAAGCCGGATTAGAGTATATCTGAATTAATGTTTCTACGTAAAAACGGAGATAGATGGTAGAAACGCAAACCGTAGAAACGACACGAAACGTAAAAGTTTCTACTTTCTACTTCTACCACTTAAGGTTAAGATACAAAATAATATATATGCATGTAAAAAAAATATCACATAATGAACATGTGTGTTGAGTCACTTATTTATCTACAAAGGAAAATTATTTTTCATAACCTAGTATCAAAATTATAAACAGTGATAATTAACGAGTAATGAATAACCAACCTGCTCTAACTGTTTTATACATTCTGCAGATTTTGGATCATCGCTCATCAGGTTATAATTCCACTTCTTTTCAATGCACACAATGACCCAAAAACACAAAATGATTCTCATAGCATAACTTATAATAGAATTTCAATTTTATAAGACATAATTATAAAAAAAAAAATATACAAATAAAAAGATATTAAGATACTATGAATATGATTTTGGGGGAAAAAGAAAAATTAGGTTTTTTTATTTTTTTTGTAAATCTTTTTTTATTAAATTTTCAGTTTTAAGTAAAAACGGTAAAAATGTTTTTATGGTTTTTACGTTTTTATACGAAGATTCTACTAATTTTACCGATGACAATTTTTATTTGAATTTTAACACGCAACAGTCTATTAAAAACGTAAATGTGGTGTATTGTATTGTAGTGTGAGATATTGGTGTAGGGTTTCAATATTAATGTGCACTAATTACCCCTATCCGGACATAGGTACAGTCAGAAGATATATCCATCTTGGTGTTATTACTTCCCAAGTTCCACAGGCGCACAACTATGCTGCACTCACACATTGTTGGTGAGACCAATTAATGAAGATATCAGTCCCACCAAAAGTTTTAATTTTCATAAATGAACATTGCAAACATCAGAAAACTCGTTCTTGTCTATCTAGATCGCTAGACGCCCGAAGCTTTAAATTTGCTAAAGAGTTGTGGGACTGCTTTAGAAAAATTTGTTAATTGAGAAAATTTGATTGTTTCAAAATTTCAAAAAGTATTAGTTATATTCTTTATTTTTATCTTTATCTGTTGGTATTTCCCGAAACTATATTAAGACTCTGTGTGTGAACAAGTCATATAAACGACAATTGAGCAAAAACAATTGTATACCTCTCATATTTCTTAATTTATCTATCGATTCATTAATTATCTAATTGTATAGCTCTTATATAATAACATGGTAAATCAAGATTACTTTTTATAACCAAAAAGTAAAATAAAAGTGTGTAGTAGAAACTGCGGAGTGGTTAAAAAGTGGAGAAAACGTTAGGGTCTGTTTTGATTGTGTTTTGATTTTTTTATTCTTAAAACTGTTTTGTAAAATAGTTAGGGAAATAGTTGTTTTCTATATATTTTTTTTTTGAAAGATAAAAATTAAAACAGAAAACAAAAACATCTCATACATGTTATCTAAATTTAATTTAAAAAAAAATATAGTTATAATTTTCAAAACATTTTTTACAAAAACAAGTCTTATCAAACGAGTTTTTTTGTTCTGAAAACTAAAAAACTGTTTTCCGAAACAGAAATCAAACACAACAAGGCTCTGTTTGGTTATTGTTTTCAAAATTAATTTTTTAGTTTTCAGAACAAAAAAACTAAAAAGCTCGTTTAATAAGACCTGTTTTGGAAAAGATATTTTGAAAACTATAACTATTTTTTTTTTAGAATCAAATTTAGAGAACATGTCTGAGTTGTTTTTGTTTTCTGTTTTGGTTTTTAACTTTCAAAAAGAGAAATATATGGAAAATAACTGTTTCCATAATTACTTTACAAAACAATTTCAAGAATAATAAAACCAGAACACAATCAAACATGCCCTTAATCTCCCACGTAAGCTAGACCAGGGTTCAAGAAAAGTTTAAAAAAGAAAAAAGAAAAGAAAAGAATAGGTGGGATGAGAGTGTCCTTGTGGATGGTGGTGATAGCTCTGGGTTAGCTTCCCTTGTATGTATATTATTTTATTTGGAGTTTTAGTACATTTTCTTTCGTTTTCTTTTTTGTAAAACTTAACTACAAACTTCATGATGACAATGATGCATGAACAAAACTTCTTAAAATTAAAAGAAAATATTTGATTTAATGAGTTGTTATGGACCGGGAGGTACCTAAGTTTAAAAGAGTAGGGGAAAGTGTCCGGGCAAGTTTTCGAGCTTATATGATAATAATATATGTAGTTTGTATTATTTCTATGCTAATTTTGTTGTTTTTCCTTTTAACGTTATCGAGTCACTAAATATTGTAGTTGAGAAACTTGTATAATAAAATAAAAAATAAAATACAACTATAATTTCTATATATACTATTAATAGTATTATGTCCCCCTCTATTAGCCTTGTTTTTTTAAAAAAACTTGGTAGGTTATAACCCATATATTAATTATATGCTTGACAAAATATAACGAGCTCATTAAAGTTGGTCGTCTTTTCTTGCCTAACAAGAGAGCGTGCTTTCGTATTAAAAAGAAAAAAGAAAAAAGTGAGCGTGCTTTCTCTTGCTCAAATCTTTTTTAACTCATAATTAAACATCAGGGAGCAAAAGATAAGTGTTTAGCAATATGTGCTAACACGTTTGTTGCCATATTATTATTTAGGGATTTTGTGGTCATGTTATTTGATCATAATCACTTATTTAAAAATCATATATTTTTCTCTCTATTATCTCATCATCATGAATAGTTATGATCAAATCATATACTTGTACCTATTAGAAATGAACACTTCTTACTAAGTTTTTGGGCATAGCAACAAGAAGAGTTCTAGTGAGTATTGCTCAACCCAATTCCTACACATAAATTTTTAAACATTAATTTATACAGATAACACAATTAATTATAATACTAAACGATCATCTTCTATAATTGAATGCAATGATAATATTTCTACCTCTTTCATTTAACATGACCACAACAACTTTCCTACACACACAACATTTTGTGGGGCCCGCAGCAAAAAAAAAAGCTCTGGCACGCAAAGCGAATCTCTATAACATAACACAATCAATTTTCCTACAACATAACTATTATAAAACCCAATAACATTTCTTCCTATTCATATATCAAAAGTTGAACTAACATTTATTTATTTATTTTGAAAAAATGAGCCCCGCATGCTTTGTGTATATGCAGTGGCGGACCTAAAAAATTTAATTATGTCTTCACATTTAATGGTGGAGTTGTACCTGAATTTTTTTTCAAAAGAAAATTTTAAATGCATATCAAAAACAACCAAGAAACATGAAATTGGAGCCAATTGACTTTAGGCTATGTAACACCCGCTACTAACAGGATAACACATTAATAGGAGAAGGTATTTCTACTCGGTGAGAGTCGTCCCATTAAACATTTTTAAGGAAAAAAAGTGAGAAAAAATTACATTTTAAAAATATAAGCCACATCTGTTTGCATCAGTTACGTTTAAAGAAGATAAAAAAGGAACTCATTAAAAGATTTAAGCATTAAAAAAAAGAGTGTGGGTCTGCCAAAAACAAAAATCAAAAATTACTATATGCACTTGCAGACAAGTACAAGAGTGTGGGTGCCCCTGTGTATATGGTATGAGATAACAAATCTCATGTAATATGAAACTTGCATTCCCCAAATATTGAAGAATTAGAATTACAACAACATTGAAAAGGATCATGCCCAGATTGCAAGCAAAGACATCAATCCAGCTCCAAGAAAAAGCAAACAGTAAGATATTATCTGCAGTCTAAAGTTACAACGCATTCTCTTGCTAAGAAAATCAGCAGCTATTAAGCCCACTAAAGCCATGTACACTAAAATCCCAGCTGAAAAGGAGTCCAAGATGCCTTCAGTGATCAGTGCTCCAGGACTGTAAGGGTTAAAAATTGAAGCAATGCACGTCCCAATAGCAACACCCAATGGCGTTGTTAGTGCAAAAACACAAGCCATTATTGTTGCCGATAAGGTCTTGAATTGGGCTTCGCAGATGCACCCACCAAGTGCAAACCCTTCAAAGAATTGATGGAAGGATAATGCCACAATTAAGGGTCTCATGGTACAAGGGTTTTGTGAAACTCCTAGAGATAATCCAATTATCATCGAATGTGATACAATCCCAAGTTCCAATACCTGCATGTAAACCGGATCTCAATCAATAGTATCATTTGTTACTTTTCTATCATTATTAATCAACACACATTTTTTATTTCAAGTTTTAGGAAATTATTATTTGAAAATACCTGTGCTCACACACTATAAAGCCAAGTTTAAAAACAATAAAACGGAGTTAGAAGGTGTGTATAATGTATATAAATATAGAGAGAGAAAGTAAATAAGGGATGTTACTTAGACACGAAGTGAAAGGGAAAGAAAAAAAAAAAAAAAACGAAGGAGAAAATTGGCTTTTTATGCTGTTTAATTATGTAATTATTCGTAGGTTTAATTTTTTTTAAATGATTTACTAATCTAATGCATGCAATTTCTGATAATAAGTATTGAAGTTGGACATCATCCAATGCACGCGATTTATACAGGTTTTTTGACCATCGTGTCTTTCATTAATAAAAAAATAATCAATTTGCCCATGACCCAAAATATTCCACCAATTTACTCATATTTAACCATAGACTGAAGATTTAATCCATTCCATTGCCCACGAATCACTGTTTTTTTTAATAAAAAATTATTTTTATTCAAGTCTTAACTTGTTGTCCTTACTTTGAATTCTCTGTGGAGGCATTACTTTTGGGTTTAGCAATTTCAAAGCCATTCTTTAAAGTTTATAACTTTTTTTTTTTGGGTTCAACCTTTTGCAGTTCATCGCCAATGAAGGACTTGTTCCCTCACTGGAAGAGGAAGACAAAAGGAAACATGTTATTGAAAAGCTTAAAGAGGTTTTCTGTACAACATACCCCCAATTTGTCTTTAACTTGGTGTGTTTTTGTCGTGGCATTTTGAATACGGGGTTCAATTTTATTATGTTATTGAATATAAGAATCTTCCGGAGGAATAAATCTTTGGTATTTTTACAACAGAAATATTACATGTTAGTCAAAATTCTTTCTTATCTATCAAATTTTTTCTCACTCTAAAGATTTATCTTATCACATTAGAGTGATGTGTGTGTTTAAAAGTATTAGAGTGATATGTGTGTTGTAAAGTGTTACATGTGACAATTGTACACCAAGGGTGTGTTGGACTCCTTATAAGAAGAACATATTTTTACAAAAATTCTTATAATAAAAAGATTTTTATTTGTAATGAAATAAAAAGTCAAAAACTCCTAGGATGAATTTTTTTAAGTTGTAAAGTTTTTTTAAAAAGTGCATTTTTGTGAAATTAAATATTTTCAAATAATTTTTAAGCTAAAAATTTTATATAAATTTTTTTTTTAAAACTCTTTTTCTAACTTTAACTTAAAAATAATCTTTAACTAAAAAAAGAAGCAAAAAGGCTCTTAGACTGCTAAAATGCTTCTAATTTTACTCTCCATTCGTCAAAAAGCAAGAAAAGGAGATGTTACCTGCGAAACGACGACGTGGCGGACGCTACTTTCCGCGTCATCTTCGCCTCCGAAAGAGTGAGAGTGAGAATGGCCGTGGCCGTGGCCGTGGTGCTGTTCCTTATCGCGGTGGGTGTGTCTATGGTGCGCCGCGTGAGCATGCATCCCAACAATGTGCATTCCACCGCTTGCTTCTTCCCCAAACACCTTAACAACCTCAACCACCGGCACGATTCCCGAGTCCAACGACTCATCAAGAACATCATCAACGACATCAACATCAACAACACGACGTCGTTCTTGTCTACGCTCGTAATACTGAGTTGCCACAAAGTCCACGAGGAGAGTGAACAGCGCTGACGTCATAGCTAAGAAACCCGGAAAAGGAAACTTGGACCACGGGTACGGACCCAAGCACGGGTCGTTGAGTGCCTCATTTGCATCCTTCAGCATGTGAACGAACCCCGTAGCTAGAATAACCCCCGCCGCAAACGCCTTCGCCGCCACGAACGCGTTCCCGTCGGTGCGCAGGAACCGCCGCTGTTTCCCGACTAACGGAATCGCGATTCCCCCAAACCCCGCGAGTAGAATCGACGCTATGGCCACGAATTTGAGCACGAACGCTGCTGACTCATCACGACAGTGCTCTAACTCGCTGCTTCTTTCACAGGTGGAGTTCGTTATGGATTCGTGTACAGACCGCAAAATCGATTCTGTTTTTCCAACGACATGGTCGAGGTGAAACAGTGGCCAGAGATCCTGAAAAATAAAATTAAAAAATAAAGGATAAAACAATCGCCATTGATGAAAAGCAGAGGAAGCTTTAGGGAGAAGAGAACAAACCTCAATCAGAGACATGGGAAACAGATAGGTTTTGAAATATTGGGATTTTGGAGTCAACGGAGAAATAGAAGGCGCGTGCGTGTGGGGAGGGTTTATTGTTGTACGATGAACACGAATCTTAATTTGAGGAAAAGGAAGATTGTTTGGATTTGGGGCCGTGATCGAAGGTCATGGAAAGAATGATGTGTTTGTTTGTGGAAATGGAAGTTAGAGTTGGGGATGGAATAACTGAAGAAGGAAGGAAGATATGAAGGAAAAGAGAGTGTCGTCATAATGAAGGAAATGGAAGCTACGTTATGACTTTTTTGCTATGGATCAACCGTTTCGATGACGACATTGTGTCGCGCATGATCATTTTTTTTTAACTTATTTCAGAACCATATTTCAAACCTCCCCGGGTCACATCACATAACTAAATAAATAAACAAATAATAAAAAACAACATTATAGAAAACCAAATGTGGATTTAATGGAGCACGGTCCAAAATGTCACATTTTGAAAAAATAAAAAATCCAAATATCACATTTCAAAAATTATTTCTCATCCTGCCATACCTAAAGTTTCACTACAGTGTGATATGTTTAGCTACGTGGGAGAAAGACGTTCTTACTCTACCGAATCTAAAGTCATATTTTGTCATGTGGTAGAAGTATGATAGTGCAGCTAACTCAGGTTCTTCCGTCACAAGGCAAAACATTTCCTGCACGGAATTGGTGTTGTCCCTTAATTTAATATTCCCATTTCTCCAATGGGATAAAAGCCTTTTTATGTACTGTAATGCACGCAACCAGGAGAGATTCTTACAAACTCCCCCCATCCATTAAAATGGATGTGAAAATTAGTGACTTTTGACCCTAGTAGTATGTTATTTAAAATGGTTTTATTAATGCTATATTAAATGATCTAAGTGTTGTTTCCAACACACACAATCAAAAGAAGAGAGGAAATTGAATGATGAAAGAGAAATATGTGGACCCCACCTCTTTAATATGTACGTAGGAATTAAAAAAATGATGTTATATCATGTTACATGATAAACATAAAACCATATTTAAAAACTATCATATGAAAATTTTTAGGGATAGGTTATTCTGCCTACTCCCATTTTACCTACATTTACCTACCTCTCTTAATATCGTTGGATTACGATCCATCTATATGTTCAGATTCAAAAGACAAATAAAACCCTTTTGTTCTTTTTTTTCTCTCTCTCTAACTCCACCATTTCTCTCTCCAACTCCACCCTTATTCTTTCCTCCCATGAAGAAGGCGGATTGATTTCAAAATGAATGCTGATCTTGCATTTTTTATCGAATTTTCAAAATAATTGTGTCCACAATGATTTCATCATTGTTTAAAGAAACGTATCTTCTAACTAACCCTAATTGTATAATGTTATTTGTGATCTATTTTCAATTTTCAATTTTAATGTTTTTTAGGATAAAATGATACAATTGTTTTCAGGTAACCATACATTGGATATTAACACGAACATATGATTTGATAGGAGGAAACAACAATATTTTAAATAAAATTCTTATTCAAACATATTTCAAGACATTTTTGTGGCATAAAATTATAAGCACATCGATTCATGTACCATGTTTTTGAAATATTTTAATGAATATGTGCCGGCGAAGAATATTTTTAATTCATTATTTTGAGAAGAGAAAGGGTGAAGTTAGAGAGAGAAAAGAGTAAAAAGGGTTTTATTTATCTTTTGAATCTGAACCGTTAGATGAGATTGTGATCCAACGATGTTGAGAGAGGTAGGTAAAGGTAGGCAAAAGGGGAATAGGCAGAATAACCTATCCCATAATTTTATGATGAAATGATATACTAATATAATGCATAACGAAACGGTAGATGAACACCATCTATAAGACGTGATAGGCTAACGAATGCATTGCATGCAATCTGAGAATTGGATTTGAGAGGGTACACAACCAGGACCGCGTCAGGTTGGATCTGATGCACTGACACGCGGTTGATATTGTATTGTGTCTTGTACAATTATTTTTGCAAAGGACACGACCGAGAGATACCGCATTTTAGTGCAATTATTCTGCATTCATTTGCACGTGATTAGCCAGAAAGAACCGCAAAGGATGCAGTTGTTTAAGTGTCATGTCTTAAAGCGGTTCCCATAGTATTGCGTCGTTAAGCATCATATAGATAATAAGTTTGACCAAGAAATTATTCCGGTCAAACCTTATGAAAACGAGACTACTAAGATTAAAAAGCCAAAAATTAGCCACTAGATTAGCTACTGATGAGGGATGTGGATAGTTACGTTAGGTGGTCTGTGTTTTAAACTTTTCTTATGTATCCAAAAAAAATGAATGTGAAAACTGAAAACTATAGCAATCTGGCAACTGCATAAATGAAAATATAATGGAGAACTGGAGCATGGAAATTCAGATCAAGTTGACGCTTCATGGGTTGTCCAAGTACGTTTCTCGGATTAGCTTCTTGTTATTTAGTATTGCAGATCAATATCTTTAGGACAAGCAGCGGGAATATCAACTACTTTACCCAAAAAGGAAAATCATGGGATATGGATGGAAATAACTATAAAGTTGAGAATAATGTAAAAATGTTATTTTTTGCCATATTTGATAAATAATGTATCGAGTGTTCGGTACAATGCAACACCAAAAATACTTTCCTTTTGGACAACTATCCACAAAATATGATCGGCGGGTAATTAAATGTACCTGTTGTCCCAATTCTACGAGAGTAATTAAATGTACCTGTTGTCCCAATTCTACAAGAGTATTTATTGTCGGACTACCATTTTTTAGGTGATCCCTTAATGTAAATAAAAGGATAAAATTGAAAAAAAAGAAAAGAAAATAATAGGATAAAAAGGGAGAAAAATTGATATTGTGAAAGGAAACACCAGGTTATTCCGTGGACCTGGACATAAAAAACATCTCCTACATATATAGTTGATCAGTTATGGACAACTCCTTCAAATGCACCTTCAACTATGAACGAAATTTCGCGTCCCAATTCTTCAAGAATAATATAAAGGCATGAATAGTTTACGAACCAAAGGATTCAAGCGAAACAATTTCATTTGACCAAGTCAGATAGAATTTACAGCACTTAGGATGTTGAACAGGACAATCAGAAAAGAATTAGTTTCAAGCTAACCTTTATTCAATTACCTAAAACTATAATCATAAACAAAGCGTGATAAATACGTCACAAAACAATACCTACTATTAAACGTCACATGAATTAATAACACCAACTAGACCGAACAGTAAATGAACTAGGCAAAACAATGTCATATCAAATTTCTTGAATAACATCCCAATTCCTAAAATCCAACAAATGATAACAAGGGTATGAACAATGAAGATGATTCACTCCCTCTCCAATAGGTACCAGAGATTATAAGGATAGATAAAAAGAAGAAAATCTGATTTATATTGATGTTCTGGAAATTCCAGATTACAACTCATATATGACAGAATAAGGAAAACAAATAAAACAAATAAAAAAAATAAAGCTGACGCTTAGAGAGGCCAGTAACTCTCCCAATACATCAAGGATGCCAAAATTCAGTCTCATATTCTTTATAAATTTCAAAAAAGATTAAACAACTATCAAGTGAATTTATAAAGATTTTATAATTCTCATTCAACATGAGAATTCAAATTTTCCTACACACCCTTCGATTTCCGTGCTGACATGGGTCCTACATACAATTTTTTCTAACACATGGATCTCACATGCTTTTTATCTCTACGACATGAGATTTCAATTCTCCTTCAATATTAGAATTATAAAACCCATTTATAAAACACCTAAAATTGAGGATCGCCCTGGTTGCTTCCTTTTCATTCTCTTCTTAGTCAGTTCCCCTGATCTACCTTCTTGTTTCCCTTCCACATCTTCATTCTTCCTCTTCTTCCTTTGCTCCATCTTTACCTCTTCAGAATACAACTTATTCTCATTCCCTGCCTCATGTTTCTTTTACTTCTTAATTTGCAAGTCCTGAGGACCAACTAGCCCTCCATTTTTCACCTTCCACAATGTGCATAACTTCTTTTCTATCTCTTTCTGTTGTCATTGTATTTTCAACCTCACCCTTATTACTGGAAAAATTACAATTACCATCCTTATGCTTTTTCTTCCTTTTTTTGTTTCTCACCTTTTTTTTTTTGAAATATTCCAATTGGTTCATTGCTTCGCAACTAATCTAATTCGGGGCAGGTCCAGGATTAAAGCTTTAAACTCCTCCCAAATATGGTATTGATCACCTTCATTGCCCTGTTCTTGGCCTGAAAAAATCTCATTTTTTTCCCCGGTATATAGTTTTTGATCACCTTCCCTCTCTCCAAATTTAACTCCACTATCTCTATCATGCCTGGACTCAACTTCCTGCTTCTTTTTATTATTCTTGTGCTTCTCACTCCCACCCATATTTCTTGCTTGATACCCAATAGAACCATCAAGTTCTTGACTGAATTTAACATCAGTCTGAGTGGATTTTTCATCATCCTCATCAGCATTCTCACTGCCAAACCGTTGCCTTCTAAACTCATCCTTAGATTGGACGTGCCCGAGATTGAGCTGTTGATTAGTCTCAACACTCCGAACAGAACTTTCCACCACTCTCTCACTGTCATCACCAGTCTTTGTTCTGTGCCTTTTGTGCTGCTTCTTATGAGAGCGCATCGGCTTAAGCTCCTTGAAAGAGGCAGAAGCCCGGTGGAGATATGCACTGGCGACATGTGAAGCACCACTCTCGGCAGAGACAAACTTCGAGAGAATTTTTGCTGCTTTCGAAAGTGATATTTCTTTCAATGAAACACAATGTCCAGGAATTGTCTTCATCTTCCTTCCCTTTGGCCTTATAAGCTAGAGTCAACAGAAAAAAGGTGTGAGAAAGAGGGCTAGCAGAGTGCACTATATTGCTTCCAAAAAACTCACAAAAAGAGTTATCGATATATATAAAACCATTAATGTAACCTCACCCAACAGCTTAAGCTTTTGGGTTGGATTCGTTCTTTGCATCATATCAGAGCCTCATGTCCCGGGTTCGATCCTCACTGCCCCCACTTTCTCTTTCAAGTGGAATTTCTTGCCCACTTTCTCTTTCAAGTGGAATTTCTTGCGTGTTGATATATATAAAATGATTAACATTAATGTAACCTCAGCCAACAAAAAAAAGCAAAGAAAACTGAGAGAACCTAAAACAGAAAATCGTCGCCGGAAGTCAGTCGTTCCTCGCCGTTTGCCATTCACCAGAAGTGGAAGGGCAGGTTTAAATGTACTCCTGGTATAATTGTGACCAAATGCACACCTAGTATTAACGTGACTAGATGATCATGCGCAGTGTGCCAGTCACTTTTGACAAACACGCACCTGCCATCAGAATGCACACCTGATACTAATGGCATCAGACGCGAATTGTATATATTCAGATTGTCTTAAACATGCATCTGGTGATAACATGACTAAACATGTAGCCACGAGTTACGCGTCTTGCTGTATTACTATGGTAATACATTTGACCATTAAACTAAACCGCCGAATATTTCATAAAATGCATTGGTAGGGCAAAAGCCCCATTTTATCATTGGCAGAGTCAAATATTTTATCACTATGGCAGAATGATGTGAGTCCAGTTATCATACGTCATAATATGTCTTGTTGAGCCTAGTAACCTGGATTTAATATTGCCATTTCTCGAATGAGATAAAAGCCTTTTTATGTACTATAATGCAGGCAACAATCGTAGTCTTCCAACCAGGAGAAATTCTTACAAACTCGCCCATGACATAGATGTGAAAACTGAAAACTATAGCAATCTAGCAACTGCATAAAAGAAAAGATAATGGGGTACTAGAGAGTGGAAATTCAGATCAAGTTGATGTTTCATAGGTTGTTAAAGTATCTTTTTGGATCAACCTAAGGTAATTGTAACGATCACGTTTATATTTCGGATTAGCTTCTTCGCATTTAGTATTGCAGATCAGTAACTTTATGACAGCTATCCACAAAATATGATCAGCGGGGAATTAAATGTACCAGTCGTCCTAATTCTCCATATATAGCTGATCAATTATGGACAACTCTTTCAGATGCAACTTAAACTTTGAACGATATTTCGCGTCCCAATTCTACATGAATAGTTTACCAACCAAAGGATTCAAGCTAAACAGTGTCGCTTGACCAAGTCACATTCAATTTAAAACAAGATTCCAATGTAACTCAAAGAATAGCAACTCCAATGTTCTTAAAGAAAATATACTCACAAAAATCCATAGTCGAAATAAACATTTCAGACAGAATACAACTTACAATGTCACACAAAATGGGAAACTTATTTTATTATAAAATTGTCTGTAACTACATTGAAAAGAGCGTAATGCATAGTGCACCTGAAAACTAATACTTTCTAGTCCCAAAATGTCTCAACCCCGTATCATAGTGTTTACATGCCTTGAAACAAAAGTACTAAACAGATTTTGCTGTGTAACGAGGTTCAGAGACAAAATTAGATTTTAATTTACAAAGATCACCATAAAGCAAATCGGCTACACTCCATTACTTACTAACATTGACAGCCCATTAGTTTCCATCAACTTCTCTATAATCTTCTTTAATGCTGGAGCACTCACAACACAATCTTTATCAGCAAAGCAGGATCTACCTTCTTCAGCAGCCTTACAAAGCTGCGGATCTAAAGGAACCTTACCAAGAAAAGGTACCCCCATTTCGTTGCACATCTTCACTGCTCCGCCGCGACTACTATCGAACACTTCACTGCAAGCAATCAAATTCAGCATTTCTGGCGCTTTTTCTCTCATGTATTCCCAAACCCACTCTGTAACATCTTTCTGATCTCCATTATCTGTCAACTTCATAAACTTGAAATCTGTGATGGGCTGGCACAGGCCACTCATATTCTCTACAACCCCAAGAACTTTCACTCCAACTTTCTTGCAAAAATTCACTTCTTTTCTCACATCAGCAAGAGAGACTTGCTGAGGAGTAGTAACTATGATTGCACCATCTACTCCAGTGGCATCAAGGCATTGAACAATTGAAATGTGTTCATCCGAGGTTCCAGGTGGAGCATCAACAATTAGAAAATCAATTTCACCCCAGTAGACATCTTTTAAAAACTGCTTGATGAGCCCATTTTTGCGTGGACCTCTCCATATAACAGCTTCATCAGGATCAGGAAGCATGAACCCAATAGACATGACCCCAAGGTTGGACTCCACATAGACAGGGGACCACCCAAGGTTGCTCTGGTGTATCTCTTGACCTTCTAGGCCTAGCATCTTTGGGATGCTTGGACCACAAATGTCAATGTCAAGAAGACCCACTTGAAAATCCCTTGCCGCTAAAGCAAATGCTAGCTGGGCAGAAAATGTGCTCTTGCCAACTCCTCCCTTCCCTGATAAGACCAATATCTTATGTTTCACAGTAGTCATTCTTTCTGCAATGGCAACCAGATCTGCAGAGACAAATGTAGAAGACAAGGTGGCCAAAATTCTTAAAAATGAAGGAAATTGAATTTGACATTTTTCTAAAGTTCAGAATGCTCGATTCAAACAAAACTAAGATTTCTACAGAAAAAATATAATAGCAAGAAAGCACCAGTTTTTTCCATCAAGAAAAAATGCTCTATCGCCAATAACGATCAAATAAAGGGAAAATAAAAGCAGTCAAAAAGAATATTTCTAGGATAAAAATAATAAGTTTCAAAGTACCAACTTGCTGATCAAATATCTTAATCATCCTTCGAACTATTATTAGAGAGAAGAACACATTATGTAAATCATGTCACAAGCTAGCTAGTTATACAAGCCTTCTGTCAGTGAAAGCATGACAAGAACACTAAAAAATGAAATGCAATTCAACTCATAGTTGTTACTTGTTAGTGCCATATGATAATTATCTTAAAAAACATAATTTATAATGTATCATGAACTGTATGGGATCAGATTTGAAAAATTACCAAATGATAGACGTGGCTTATTGCATAACGAGTGTGTTGATCAAAACATTGAATTGATAAATACATTGAATTAAGATAAATGCAGCCACAAAGACCAAAATGCTACTTGGAAAACTAACAAAATGTGTTTATTTCATAGAGTAGATTAAAAATCAAGTTTTGCCCCGTTGTATAACTCCCAATTCCTTGGTTTGTGCTGTGAAGAATAAAACAATGCTGTTGAGACCTTTGAGAATTGATGGAAGATGCCAAGTTACACCTAGGCTTGAGTCAAACTGGAATTAGAGAAATATTTAAAGAGCTATGGTGGAAAGCTCTTGGATGCAGAGCAGTGGCAGAATGCTCTTCAAAATATATTGTTACGAACTTCTTGTCACAAAACAAAGATGCACACTTGTTTTGAGAGCCTGTAGCAGGTGCTTATTGTCTGTCTCCCTCCCCCATGCACAATACACTAACTAGAGTTTGGGTATTTTATTATAACCAGTTGCCTTAAGTCTATATCTGTAAAGCTCTGGGATGCAAAGCTGTGGTGGGATGCTTTTGGATGCAGCGTTCAAACATCTTGAACAAAGCAATAGTAGGCTACTATCAAACATCAAATGAATTAATAACACCAACTAGACCGAACAATAAATGAACTAGGCAAAACAACATCATATCACATGCTACCCTAGTCCTTGCTTTAAAATTTCTTGACATAAAATGACATCCCAAAATCCAACATATGATGGATAACAAGGTTATGAACTATGAAGGAGATGATTCACTCCCTTTCCTTGGTAGTCAACGCATATAATGATATAAGCATTGACTACAACTACAACGAGCCTGAGGAGAAATTATACCACTAGCAATATCCACAAAGAGAGCACACTGGGTTCACAACAAACTGAGAAATAGTCCCAAATTCCAGAATCATTAGCTATGATGCCTGAACAAACTTATATAAATAAATCATGTCATTTTGAAGTAGTAGATAGTTAATGGAAAGAAGCACAAAAGCATAAGACAAAGGTGGAGGGTACCAGGGTCAGGTCCTTTGGGGGCAGTGGCACAAATTTGCTGATTTGGGCATCCTTCGCATGCATCAGATTTTCCAGCAGATTCAGACTGAGGACCTGGGCAATCTGTAAATGCCACAATACAAAAAAAAAAAAAAAAAAAAAAAAAATCGTATTCATAGTCATATATAGAAGCAAAGAGAAATTCAAAAAAAAAAAAAAAAAAAAGTATACATACGCTCATTGGCATCCTCAGGGATATCTCCGTTTTCCATGGAAGCTCTTCTCGTGTTAAAGAAAAAAACGAAAGGTTTAATTATTTGAAGGAAGGAGGAAGGAAGAACATGTGACAAATAAAGATGAGATAGACGATGTAGGCTTTTAGTGGCAAAAACCGAACTTGCAATGCCAAGCAAAAAGAAAGAACATAGAATCAAAGGAAAGGTCAAACTCGAAAAGAAAATGAGTTAAACAAACAAATGTTTTGAAAACTTGGGAGGAAAAATGCTAAACATTGTTTCATAATTGATTAAACTGTACACATGCTCATTCTAATATATAGACATAGCTAAATATTTAGCTGCTTAAAATACCGACTAATCTATGGTAACAGAATATTCTATAATAATGTAATTTCAATGATTTGGGATAAAGGTGATGTTGATGTTGAATGTAATTTCAATGATTTTACAAAGAACATTAAGGGGTAAAGTATGCGGAACTGATGTGGTACTTTTACAACACTCCTCAAGCTGATGAATGGATATTTTTCACTCCCAGCTTGCGAGTAAGATCTTGAAACCTCTTCATAGGAAGTCCTTTAGTTAACAAATCTGCCAACTAGACCCCTGAAGAAACATATGCTGTGGTATTTAGTCCACTATCTACTTTCTAATTTCTATTTTATGAAATGTTGGTCTACCAATATGTTTAGTTCTATCATGCCAAGCAGGAATATGAGACATGCTAATGGCTCATTTGTTGTTACAAACAACTTCATAGGAGTTTCATACTTTATCCCAAGATCATCCAATATAATCTACATCCATAATAGCTCACAATCTTCATCCACAGATTTGGTTCCTAATATTTTTATAATACATATTCTTTCTAAAGTCCTTTATCTAACAAAAAAAGAAATCAAATTTTTAATCCAACCAAATAGAACTCAGCTTGCTAATATATCAAGCTCAATAAAACACCAGATATTTAAGCTAGTTCCGTGACATGCAAAGGTGCTAGAATGTTTAGATTCAGTCCAAACAGGAGCAACCAAAGAGAAAGAGTCCCAAAACAAAATTATGTAACCAGCCCTCCTTGATCCTAGACTAGCAAAATGTTGACATGATAAAAAATTATGCAGCAACTCAGTAAGACAAACAGAAAAATCTGAGAATTCTTGATAGATTCTGCTGTCGAAGAAATTAGGCATCATTGATGCATAAAATTATCCCTTTGGACAACAGAAACTTGTGGGGTATGTGCGTGCATTTTCTATCAAGCTGAATTCTCCCATGGAAAAAGTATACAGTATGATGAGTTTTCTTGTCAAAATTAAACACACATGAACCATTCTAAGAACGCAGAACAGAACAGGACACCAAACCATGAGCATCAAACAGTTTATGCATAAAATTTCAACACGATATTATAATTACTTGGTTTAGCAACCTGAACTGTGATTATTAGGTGACTTTTTCAGCCTTAAACCTATAAAATAAATCAAACAATCACAATACATGCTGGTCAGAAAAATTAATAGTAAATAGAAAGTTATGTCCCGGTTACGACAGTAGGACCAAGCTTAAGACTCTGATTAGGGGAAAAACAATTTCTGATTAAGTTCAATTTTATAAAAGAAAACCATCTTGAAAAACAGGTGGCAAATATCAACCAAGTTTAGTTTTATGCAGAAAATCACCTTTCAATAACCTAGTTTACTGCATAAAACTAAACTGAGTATAAAAATTGGTGTTTTAACTTTCTCTTGTCCAAATTTCCCAAACGCGGATGACCTAAATCTCTCATGGTAGCGTTCCAAACTCATGAACGAAATCACGGAGAAAAGATCAGAGCAGAGGAAGAAGGCTTACCAGAGAGAGGCTGCGACTTTTGCGTGCAGAGAAAGTTGGAGAAGGCGAAAACGAAGAACGCTGAGGGAGAAGAAACTGAAAAATAAATAAATAAATAAAATAAGATAAAAGTATAACCTAGATGACGCAATGTGCAAAACGCACAGAATCAATTAAAGGCAACGAAAAAAAAGAAACTAATGCTTCAGCTTGATCAATTAGTGGATACGACTATACGAGAATTATAATGAAGAAATGATGACATAATAAAAGCAAATAGAATAAGAATATATGGACTTGCCTATTTTTTAAAAGATATTTTAATCAATTTATCGTTTTACTGGATTCGAGGCTATTTATGAAATTAAAATTTTAAATTACTCTCAAAAATAATATCGGAAATGTGAGTTTGGTAAAAAAGATAAAAAAAATTATTTGATATCTTAAAATATTACCTCAAAAATTGAGTCAATGTATTTGGTAGAAAAATACAATTCTGTTTTTGTACTTTCTCTTTTCTTTTCTTTTTTCCATTTTTTTTATGGATGAGAGATAAACATGACGTGTATCAGCCTGTTTGGTGTGATGTATATAAGGCTTGATAGTATAAACTTATACTATATGTTATGATATTTTCAATTATTTGGTGTGACCATTATAAACTTATACAGCAGGATCTCTTTATACATCAAAATGATGTATAACTTAATCAAGCACAGGAGTGGTGGATTAAGCATGATAAGTAGAGATGGCAATATGGGTTGAACCCGACGGGTCAACCCGCCAAAACGGAGCAGGTTGGGTTACATAGCCCAACCCACCAACCCGCTCCTTCGGGTTGTGGGTCAAAACGGGTTGGCGGCGAGTCAGGTTGGCCCGTCGGGTCAGTTTTTTTTTTTTGCTACTTGATCGTCTTTTATTTGTTTTTAAGTTTTTGCAATATCCAATTTTTTTATCTTATCACTCCCTAGAAAAAAATCTTTATCTAAGGGAAGTGTGAAATAAAAATAATTAATATTATAAAATTAATAAAATATAACTTATTTTTAATTTTTAATTATTTTTTATTTTTCAGGCGGGTTGACCCGCCAACCCACCACAAAATGGGGTGGGTTGGGGTTTTCAACCCATATTCAAGCGGCGGGTTGGAGCGGGCCAACCCGTTTTGCCACCTCTAATGATAAGGGGTTGATGTATTAATATTGCTTACAAGTACAATTCCCAAGAACTAATATATCATTTCAATATTTATATATTAAAATAAATTTTTTTATATATTAATTTTTAAAATATTGGAGGATATTATTTTATACAAGACCATACCAAATGCTCGTATAGTATTAAAATTTAATCAGATCTTATGCAATCAAGTACTATACTATCCGACCTTAGAATATACTATGCAATGTTGTTAAAATCGAGATCTTAAGTAAGATTGGAAGGGGATTAAAAATCGTAAAACGTAAAATTGTAATGTAAAAAAATCGTGAAAAAACGTAAAAGTGTTTGAAATATTAGTAAAATCGTTTCGGTGAAAAAAAAAATCGTAAAATTGTAATGATAAATCGAGATTTTAACAACAATAATATTATGCTGCATCAAACATGCCCTTATCTTTTCTTTTTCTTTTTTTCTTTTTTTTTTTTTCTTTTTTCGGTTACAAACATGCCCTTATCTTTACTTCTTTGAGTTGCGACCAGGAAGCTTGTGAACATCTCTTTTCCACTTAATGCTTCTGGCGTTATGTTAATTCATTGTTGTTCTAAGGCTACTTTTAGACCAGCTAAACAGAATATATGAACATCTCTTTTGCAATCTCTTTTACCATATAAACCCGTAAACCACCTCTAAAGCTAAATTCAAGCACGTCATTTGCAAATTCAAGGAAACATCCGGTTCATCAAGCTTCTAATTTTGTACAGAATTTGGTAGTGGCGGACAACATGTCGTTGAAAGCTGGTCTTCATCTTGAGATTATAAAAGAAGTGATTATACAATGGAAACCCCCTCCTCCTAATTAGATCAAAATTAATTCGAATGGATCATGTCTTAACAAGGGAGCTAGAATTAGTTGTGGGGGTGTAATTAGAAATTGTGCTGGAGAATGGATTTCTGACTTTTCAAAAAGACTTGGTTGTGGTAATGTGTTAATGGCTGAGATTTGGGGAGTTATAATTGGTTTGGAGTGGGCTTGAAAAATGGGTTACCAGTAGGTGATTCATGAAATAGACTCGATGAAAGCTCTAAAAGTGATTCAGGATGGATTTATTGAGTCTCACCCCTGCTTTGTTCTTGTTCTTAGAGTCAAGAAGATACTTGAAAAGAATTTGAAGGTGGTAATATCTCATACTCATGGAAAAGGTAACAAGGTACCTAATCGGTTGACTTGTCAAGCTTCTAGATCTTATTGGAACACTGTCTGGTATGGATTTCCTCTTGATGGATGGTGTTGGGATATATAAAACATTAATGTAGCCTCACCGCCCTATTTTCTTTAGTGGAATTTCTTAGCATATGTAGATGGACCTGTGCATTGTCTACCCTTCAACCCCAGTAGGCTCTCATGTGAGGGAGCGTGTTGAAATATATAAAATCATTAATGTAGCTTCACCTGATAGCTTAAGCTTTTGGGTTAAATTGGTTCTTTATAGATGAAGAGACATTTTATTAAGGGATTGCATGGGTGATGGTGAGCCCAAATCATTGACTAGCTAGTGTGTTTTGTTTGCTTTCTTTCATACTTATATAAAAAAAAAAAGACTCCTCCATTCACCATCTCATTTTGATGAAGCCAACCATCTTCATATATTAAAAGAAAAAGAAATCCCCAAGGGTAGCTCAGTTGGCAGCTGAGTTCTCAAGGGATTGCTTGGTGCAGGGATCAAACCCTGCCTCAAGCATTTTCTTGGAAAATCTTTGGGGGACAGAGGATAAACCACCAAAAATCTTCAGTTGGGGGATTAGTCTCATCCTTTATCCGGTTGCAAAGCTTAGTGCACCCACCCTCACAATGAGGGACTAGCCCAAACGGGCCGTACCCTGAGGGCAGTCCGGAGAAGGTTGAATGGGGATACCTCCTGTGTATAAAAAAAAAGATTTACCCATTTATCAACAAAAAAAAAAAGATATACCCCAAATTAAGTGCATAGATATAAAACCACCCAAAACTTCAAGACGATTGTATCCAAAAGATTGATGGGTTGTTGCGTCCCAACCTGAAGCCCAATGCTGCAAAGAGAGAGATAGAATTAGAGGGTATTTTTGTCAGATAATTCATGATATTTTTTTCATTTGGCCAGTTATCTTTAAATACCATCTTTTTTTTTTTGCAAAAGAGGAAATACAAAAAGACTACAGGGTAGAGGAAGTTCTTGGACTACATATGCCCATAGAATCTCTACTAAGGAAAGGTCTACACTCAGATGGAGGTTCCTGCAGAATATGGCATTCCCAATCTATCCACTTGCCCCCATGTGTAGCTAGAAAGTCTGCTACCATGTTACCTTCTCTATAAGTGTGAGATAGTTTCACTAACCATTGCCTCCGCAGCAAGGCTCTCACTTGGCTGATCAGAGGAGCAACCGGGTGGTTATTCTCACAGCCATTAATCACCAGATCGACCGCCACTTGGCAGTCCCTTTCTATCAAGATCTTCCTGCAACCTAAGTCCCAGGCTACTTGGATACCATGAAGGAGACCCCAAACCTCAGCTCTCAGAGAAGACCCTGTACCAAGGTTCCTACTAAAGCCTATGATCCATCTGCCTGAATCATCTCTAATGACACCACCACAACTAGAATGGGCTCCTCTGTTGCTACTCGACCCATCAACATTCAGTTTCAACCAATCCTGTGGTGGGAACTTCCCGCAGATCATCTTCTCAACCGTGGTTTTCGTAACTGTCCCAACCAGTCCCATTACTTTCTCTGCTTCCTTGAAGTTTGCCACATAAATCAAGGCTCTTCTGATGACCGATTCTTGACTGAAAACTTTCTGGTTAAAAACTAAATCGTTTCTGTCTCTCCAGATATGCCAGATAATGACTCCGAACAGCAGTTTCCAGTCAACATTAGAATGAAGCATTACCCCAGAGATGAGATTTTCCCGGATCCATTCGCATAGGTTCCTGTCAAAGAAACTAGGTTGAAGAGTGATAAACTGGAAATAGTTCCAAATACCTTTGCTCCAAGAACAATCTCTGAGAATATGTAAAAGATCTTCTGCGTTCGAGTTGCATCTGGGGCATAGGGTGTCGGTTATGAGGTGTCTCTTTGCTCTCTCCACGTTAGTTAAAAGATTGTCCCCAAGAGCTTTCCAAAGGAACAACTGGATTCTAGCTGGTCCCTTCTAATTCCACGGGTTGAGAGCTAGATGGTTACCTATCGTGTGACCATCTTCTTGAAGGAGACAATAAGCAGATCTGATAGAAAACACACCATCGCTTGTGTTTCCCCAGATTACTAGGTCTTCTCCATTCGTAGAACTTGGAGGCATGATGTTTGCAATAGCTTCACAAGATTGGACGGAAACAAACTGGCTTAGCAGGACCCAATTCCAATTACCCTCACTATTTACTAGCTTATCCACTGTCCAATTAGAAATCTCATCTGTAATAAGTGCCACTTCTTTTGGTTGAATGTAATTATTCCCAATCAACCAAGGATCACACCAGAATCTAGTTGTCCTTCCATTGCCAAGTTGAATCTTTGAACCAGCGATGACCTTTGGCCAAACTTTAAGGACCCCTTTCCAAAGATTTGAAGATATTCTGGCCCTAGGCAAGTTGGGAATAAGATCTTCCCCAATGGCATACTTGTTCCTTAGAACTCTGGCCCATAAACACTGTTTCTGAGTTAACAAACCATGGCCCACCTTCATGAGGAAAGCTTGGTTCACCCCTCTCATATTTCTAAGCCCCAGGCCACCGTTATCTCTATGCTGACACACTTTGTTCCAAGCGATAGTATGGATTCTTTGGCTATCCTGAGTAGATCCCCAAAGGAAATCGCGGGAGATCTTTTCAATAGCATCACAGGTTTTCAAAGGGAGAAGACAAGATTGCATTGAATATACTGGGATGGTTGCTAGAACTGATCTTGTCAAAGTAGATCTTCCAGCCATGGAGAGCGTCCCTCTTTTCCAATTTGATAGCTTAGATCCCAGCTTCTGGATAATGTAGTTGAAGGAGGAGGCATTTGGTCGATTATGTAACAACGGAATGCCCAAATACTTCCCTAGGTTAGAAGTGATGGGAAAACCAACTGTATCAGCTATCTCCGCAGCTCTAATATGGTTGACATTCTGAGAGAAGAACACCCCTGATTTCTCATTGTTGATTTTCTGCCCAGAAGCTTGACAAAAGCAAGAGAGAATTTGATGAATGAGGTTTGCTTGGTCCATGGACGCTTCGGCAAAAAGGAGGAGGTCATCTGCAAAAAATAGGTGAGTAATCGGAGGACCATGCTTCCTAAGAATGACAGGTTTCCATCGATTGTTGTTTAAAGCATGTATGATCAGGTGAGCTAGTCTTTCAATGCATAAAACAAAAAGGTACGGGGATAAAGGATCTCCCTGTCTAATACCACGTGTAGGTTTCAATTCCCTAGTGGTTGAACCATCCCAAACAACATTGAGGGAGGAATTGGATATACTTTCCATGATCAACTTAATAACTTGAGGTGAGAGACCTGCCTCAGTTAGAGTGCTTTGGAGGAAGCTCCAGCTGATTCTGTCGTACGCCTTTTCAAGGTCAACCTTGATTGTCATCCACCCTTTTTGACCTTTTTTGCCTTTCATGGAGTGTATAGTTTCCTGGGCGATGATGATGTTGTCTGTACTGTTTCTTCCCTTGATGATGCTACACTGATTGGGAAGGATGAGAGACTGCAGATGTGGTCTGAGTCTGTTGGCAATAATTTTTGTTATGGCTTTGAACACCACGTTACAAAGACTAATAGGACGAAGCTTCCTGACAGACTCTGGATTATCCTCCTTCGGAATTAGGCAAAGCAAGGCTTTGCTAATAGGACGAACTTGGATAGGATCCATGAAGACACTTCGGATCATATTGCAAACTGATAGACCAATGGTTGGCCATTGTGATTGGAAAAAAACCGCGTGCAAACCATCAGGATGAAGTGGTATTATTGCATGGTGTTTTTCATCCCATTTTCCACATAATTGTCAAACTCTGGGCAAATAAATTTGCTGGAAAAAAATTTTAATATCTTCTACCAAATAAGGACAACATAGAATACCAATTTCAGATATTTGGGATATCTTCAAAAAAAAAAGAAACTCCTACTCAAGTACCTTGATATCTTCAAAAAAACAAAACTCCTACCAATCACCACCTAGGATTACAATTGCTAATAGACTTCAAAAAGCAAACTGACTAACTAACAATGTTGCAAAAGCAAACTAACCAAATAACACGGCAGGATAATAATATGTGAACTTGCATATTTTTAATAGAATTAGAATTAGAATTAGAGTAAATATCCTTTTTGGTACATGATAATATCCACGAAATCCTTTTTAGTCTCTGACAATAAAAAAGGACCAAATTGGTCCCTAAAATTACAAAAAAAGGGTCACGTTATCCTTTTTAGTCCGATTCGTGGCCTTTTTTTTGTAATTTTATGGATCAATTTGGTCCTTTTTTATTGCCAGGGACTAAAAAGGACTTCGTGGATATTGTCAGGGACCAAAAAGGTTGTTTACTCTTAGAATTATTAATGGGGAAGGATAAAAATAGAATGATGTAAAATAATAATTTGTGAAATTTCCTATTTCTGATAGGATTACAATTATTAATATGGTAAGTGAAATTAATTCTAAGTGTAGGATCCATACCAGAATTGTACATTTAAAATTTGAATGTAATTTTATTTTATTATTTGAATAAAATCTTTTTTTTTGTAAAAAAAAAAATGAAATATCAATTTTAAATACAAATAAAATCTTTACATATTAAATATTTTAAAATTATTTTGACTAAAGTTCAAACCAAATGAGTTCTAAATAGACCACTTAATATCGCTTATTGAAAATATTGATACATTTTAGGATGAATTAATATTGAGTCACAATGTACATAATCTAATTAAGCCTATTCAAACCCCCCTCACTATTATACCAAACCTTCAAAAGATATGGAATAACTTTTCCGTACCTTCAAATATATGTATAACTTTAACCAATTGTCAAACTCAACGAAACTCAACTAACTACTAATTTATAACAATAAATTCATTTAATTATTAATTTCACTATTTTTGGCAATATTATTTAATTTACTAATTCAATCACTTATAAATAAATGATTACGAACTTATTCAACCAGTATTTTATGTCAGATTAGTAAAGAGCACGAGACTTTAGGAGCCTTTGGCATAGAAGAAAAAAAAATTAGCAGAAAAATATAATTACTAGGAATATGGTGGGAAAATGAATTTGATAAGAAAATTAAAAAAATATTATTTGGTAGGTCAAAATATTACCGAGAAACTGGATTAAATTTCTTGAGTTTGTATTTGGTTGAAGGTAAAATATTAATAGAAAAATATGATAAGATTACTAAATTAACCCTTGACTAAATACAAAGAAGGCTTTCTCTCTCCAATTTTCTTTTGGCATGTTTTTTGAGAAGAAATATTTATGTTCATTGCTTTATTTCTACTTTTTACTTTGATGGGGCAATGAAAATACCATCCTCTCGGTGGTATTTTGAAATGACAAATTTTTTTAATTTTATATACAAAGTGAGATTGCTATGGAAATTTGAATGATGAACAAATTTTTTAAAACTTACTATCAAACATGATCAACTAGAAAATTTATCTCAAATTTTCCAATCATCGTACAAAGAAACCTCCTACCAAGGATAGCATATAATCTCCTACCAATATTGTTGAAATCTGAATGGAAAAAAAGAGAGGCTCAGAGCCTGTTTGAATATTCCTATTTTTAAATTAAAAGTTACTTATAAGTTAAAGAAAAAAAAAAAGCTTTAAAAAAGAAGTTAAAAGCTGTTTCGAATTTACATAAAAAATTTAGCTTCAAAATTACTTAAAAACACATATTTCAAGAAAATTATCTCTGTTTCTATCTGTACACTCTTCATTTAAAAAAATATATCATAATTCAAGAAAGACATATAAGAGCTTAAAAAAAAGCTCCTCCTAGGATCTTCTAATTTTCAGTTTTTTTCTTCATTATAAAAAAAAACTTTTCCTAAAATCTGTTTGACCTAGTTTATACTTATAAATAATTTCTATCTTAAAAAGAAGAGGATCTAAACAGTCAATTAGACTTTTTCACTTTAAACTTATGTTAGTTTCACATTTTTGTGAATGCAAACGTGAAAATTGCGCTTTTAAGCATACTTTCGTGCGAAGTAAATATTTCTGACTTTGGTCAAATATCCATTTCCAAATGTTTAAAAATCTAAAACCAACAAAACTTAAATTGATTAATAAATTTGACCACGAAACTATTTTTAATCAGTTAGTGTTTGATATATCTTTTGCTTCTCCCAAATAATACTAGCCCGATTTGTCCAATACTATCTATACAAACGTGAAAGGTAATAGTCCTTGAGTTCTACAATACAAGTGTGGAGAGACTAGCAATATTATTTGATATGTATAATCTTTATGAAAAATATTATGAATTACAGTTAAATAATTTTTAAATATAAATATAAATAAAGAAAAACTATTTTATAAGTAATATAATCCAATTTTATATTTTTATACAATTTAATTTAATTCGAATTGATCGCCGTCAAAATACTAGATCAATGAATTATTTATAATTTCATTGAACCAGTGAATTATTGATTAAATCAAATATATAATTAATATAATAATAGGCACATTATAATTAATAAATCATTATGACTTAATAATTAATATTACAGCCATACACTTGCTGAAAGTATTAGGCTTGACACCAGCTTGCGGCCATCTAAGATTTTGTAACATTAACTTTAAAACTGGTTCAACTTCAAAATTTGGATCGGTTTGATACCGGTTCACTTGCAGAATCGATTTAATAAATGGACCAAAGCCATTGATGATCCGATTTAGTTCGAACCGATTTCAAGAACATCACTTTATATTTGACAAAACAATTTCGTGCTTTTTTGACATTTTCCATGAGGAGAGTAAATAGATAAGATCCACCGTTACTGTTTTGTTAAGCGATTCGAACCACAAAGTTTTATGGGCAAATTAATAAAAAAGAGTACATTGACTTTTAGCAAGGTTATTGCAATTTTGATATATTAAAAAATTAAGTAGAGAGAAATAGACAAAGAGTGTCGGAACATAAAACAAATAATAATGATTTCTGAAGGAGCGAATAGAGGCAGAGAGGGAGGAAAAATCCAGATTTAAAGTAATAATTTTTTTTGGGAAGGTATCATTTTATATGTTATTTAACATCATAATATCATGTGAAAAGTTCGTAATTATTCATAAATAAATTAATGATGATGAGAAATGAGAGAGAAAATATCAAAACATAGAGTTACTAAATCATTATAGTTAATTTACCTATAAATAATAAGAATTCTCTCACATAACATAGTCATACTAGGATCCATTCTTTATAATTTTTGTTAACGTATCTTATTAAAGAACTAAGCTAATATATTATATTTTATTATTTAAAAATTGGGAGAGTGTATACTTATTATTATTTTTCTTACTATTAAATTTTAAATGTTAATCTAATAATTATAATTAAAAATTAATAATTAACTAATAAATACGGGAATGGCTGGCTTGGCTCAGCAGTAAGCTTGCTTGCCGTGGTGTGTCAGATTGCGGGTTCGAATCAGTCTCTCTGGAAAAAGCAGGGGAAAGACTGCCTAGAGTATTTCCTTCCCCAAACACTCACGAAGTGGATATTTGAACTGGGTCGGTCCTTCTTTTTTATATTGATAGAAATCAATATTTAAGATTTAATATCAAGAGAGAGTAAAAAAAATATAATCTCTCCTTAAAAAATATTAGATATTTTTATTTTAATTTAATAATTATTGTTTTTAATATTTGAAGCATGTCGGCCTCCACATGTTAACAAAGATCCAATAATTCAATATTGAATGACTGCCCTAAGTCCTAACCAGAGAAAAGCCCATTCCGCTGAGGTTCAAATTCAATTCACAAGGCTTTCATTAAAGTCAAGGCTTAATATCTCCATATCCAACAACTCCCTCGCGTTACATAAATCTACCCCCTCCCATCTTGTCCCTCTGTAGCAGACCCGTCATATGCCACCACGTGTTTTTCGAGATATGTGAATCCACCCTTCAAAAATAACAAACAAACAATTCTAAGGCTAAGCTAAATATTAATCTATTAAACGTTACCAAATATTAATCCAAATAAAGTTACAATAACAACACCCCCACACCTCACCGTACATGTAAAAATTTATTAGTATCTAATAAAGCTCTAGGGTGCAGACACAAAACACAAAACACAAAAAACCCTTTACCTTGTTCTCAACCACTAGTTGCAAATCGAAGCCATGCTTGAGGAATCAGCATCATCCGCACCAACATTCTGGTCCGGCCTCAACAGCTGGTTCACTCCCACTGTCTTCTTTGTGGTCCTTCAACTTGTTATTGGAACCATTTACATCACTTCAACCCTTGCCAATGGCACTCGCAAACACCACCAACAACAACAACAACACTATGAACAACAAGATCCTCAAGGTCAAGGACATGATTTTCCACAACAACCACTTGCTAGATCCCCATCTATGTTGCAGAGACTCAAATCCATCAACTTCTTCTACCACCCTCACGGATCCCAAGACCCTCATCATCCTCATGAACAAGAACACCAACAACCTCAACTTGCCAGATCTCCCTCTATGCTTCAAAGACTCAAGTCCATTAACCTCTACAGTTATTTTCCCACTGAACCCTTCTCTTCTAAGCTCACAACCGACACCAACGTTTCCAACATAACCCACGAAACTCACGCGCCGCAGAAACAACACGTGTACGACAACAACGCTGTGGTGGAAACTGAGGAAGAGTACGAGGATGATGTTGTAGGGCAAATCGAAGACAACCTTAATGAGCACGAGGAGGGTTCTTCCCTTGACGAGATTTACAGCCAGCTTCAGGGGCAGGGTGGTCATTTCGCCAGGGCGCTCTCCGACACCAAGCCTGCCGCCGGCGAGGTGCCGGTGAAGCTTCCGAGGAAGATGAAAAAATCGGCGAGCACGAAGTCTGCGTTCTCGCATTTCAAGGAAGATGACATTGTGATGGAGACTCGCCGGCCGGCCACCGTGAGGGAGGCGAAGGTTGGAGGCGCCGCCGCGGACGACGACGGAGTGGATGCGAAGGCTGACGATTTCATCAACAAGTTCAAGCAGCAGCTGAAGTTGCAGAGGCTGGAATCAATCATGAGGTACAAGGATATGATTGGTAGAGGAAGTGGAAAGTAAAGGTTTAAACGATAATTAACAATAATAATAATATCAATAATCTCATTAAAATTTCGGGGTTTCTAGTGTAATTTTTTGTTAATTTAGTTGTTAATCTTCCTTTGTAAAATTAGCTGTTTTGATTAATTAAAAAAGAAAATTTGATTTTGTAAAGTGGAGTGCTGAGTCCGCCATGTTCATTTCAGCCTCTTCTTGTGGTTGTTTGAAGAACGAACTTTATGTTAATGACCCCTTATTGTTTCTATTTTTATATAAAATATATTATTGTACTGTTCTGTGCTTTGCTTTCGTAACGTGCTATATATATATATATATATATCTTGTCGTAACAATTAAGATTAGAGAAAGTGGAAGGAAAATGTTGATTACCCTTGTAATGTCGTTGATCAATGCAGTTTGATTTTTTGATGAGCAATGGGGCATTAACATCATCTTTCAATTCTGATTTAC
Organism: Gastrolobium villosum; assembly: GCA_032173675.1. Taxonomy (NCBI): domain Eukaryota; kingdom Viridiplantae; phylum Streptophyta; class Magnoliopsida; order Fabales; family Fabaceae; genus Gastrolobium; species Gastrolobium villosum. The sequence continues at coordinate 63,576 of JAVKPL010014016.1, forward strand.
TTTATATGTGAGATATTGTAAGGGATTCATGTTTGTCGTATTATATGAGAAAATTTTATCCATTTCTTATACATATATAAAAGGATGTGAGATTCATATAAGGATAAGAGACAAAAAAAATATATAATTTTCACATATTTTTATATGTATATAAAAGATAAAATTTATCATCTAAACATTATTTCCACGTTTTAATGATGTAAAGAACTTGTGATACACCACCTAAAAGCTAGCTCAAAGAGAGAGAATGTTAAAAAAAAATTGTAAAAAGAGAAAATGTTGATCTAATAGTGATTAGATAGGTAGTAAGTTGGTAGTAGAAAATTTTGGTAATAAGAATATTCCTCCTCATTTTTATATATATAAAAGATAAAATTTATCTTCTAAACATTATTTCCATGTTTTAATGATTTGGTTAGCAAGATATGCATTAGTCATTATAGTAGAAGATGATATTTTTATGGCCTTATAAAGGCCACATTAGTTGCACATACAACTAATGTGAGACATGCAAGTTTTCTATAAGAGAGGTAAAGATGTGGGGTTCACTTATAAAAAAATAAAAAATAAAAAAGTGATTGACATGGATATGGGAAATTTATCATGCAATATGGGAAATTTTTTTATCTATTTTTATTTAATGGAAGGCGCAGAGAAATGGAAAGTAAAAAGTTGGAGTTTTATGGAAGCTAAAAAGAGAAACTAAAATGCAATGGACGGTGGTGATGTGCGAGGCAATTGGATGCACGGTGCAAGCATGTAATATTAAATTCACAGCATTAATGGAGAGTTGGGTCGTTTGCTCATGGGAACGTGGACTGGGAAATCGTGTTTATCCCTATATTTTGGGGTTTTTTATATTTGTTGTTGTTGTTTTTCTCGTGCCATCCGTTATTTGTCTTTTCTCGGGCAGGTATTGGATGTTTAGGGCGTGGTTTATACGACAATATGTGAAAGTATGAAGTTGTATTATATGAAATATTATATAATATACGATAATAATATTTTATATTTAATGATGTATTGAATATGGGAGTGCATCTTTTTCATGTGAAAAAATAGTCATGTTATTAGATCGCATTCATTCATTTCTTATTATGAATGAGTGGTTGTGATTTAATGATGTATCCACTCGATTGAATATTATTAAATAAGATAAGAATATATTATATTTATTGTAATTTATAAATTATAAAATTCTGTTAGACAAGAAAAAAACTCATGAAGAGAATTGAAGAAATAGTGCTTTCTTGTCTTGCTTTGTTTTGAAGCCGACTAATAATGGATACTTTGTAACGATGGTTGGCTGTGTGAGCTTATGGGAAGAGAAATAGAGAGAGGGAGCGTTGTTGTCCTTGTCGCTGCTCTTGGCGGTAGTGAAGCTGGGTGCGACAAGTTTATTAGTGGCTAAAAACAGGAAAGGTACAGAAGTGCGAGTAGAGTGTCAATTAATGGTTATAATAATAATATTTTTATATAAGTTTATGGCTTTAATATTTTTTTAAAGTGAATGTAGATAAGTTATCTATATTTGCTCCTAAAATGACGTCGTTTTGGGTTGAAAAATTAAAAAATTATAATGAAAATGATTATTATAATCTTAAAATAAATTATAATTACAAAAATATCTTGATTTCCGCCTCAAAATGACGTCGTTTTGGGCTCACTATAAACAAAATTATTTACATTGACCATAGAAAAAGTGAACCCTAAGTTATATATATCAGAATCTAATTAGGTGTAATTTTACTTTTTAAGGTATGGGAAAGTTAATTATCATTTTAATATATAAAAAGAATTTAATAAATAATTCATAAAATGGAAAGGATTAATTTGTGGGATTAATGTTTCTCATGTTATAGGAGATAATTTTATTTTATCTCCTACACACATATAAAAGTGTGTGGAGCTTATGTGGGTCCATGTGAAGAAGAGAAAGAGAAAAGGAAAACATGAATTACACACAGTTACAATTTTATATATGTGTAGTAAATAAAATTATGTCATATAACATAATAAATGTTAATCTCTTAATTTATATGGGTATAATTTTACTATAAGTTTAAATGTTGATTTTATTTTTATTTAATGGATCTATATACTTAGATATTTAATGTGAAACTAGAGTTTTCAATATTGCACATTTGATGGTGTTTCATTTAGCAATGTTTTGTTGATAACAAACCGTTATAATAATTAGCAACCACTTGAAAAAATAAAAAATGAAAAATGAAACTAAATGTAAATTTCCCAAGCTTCAAGTAAATATCACAAGTTTCAAATATCAAGAACGCAAACAAACCAATGACAAAATTGAGGAAAAGATCCAAGATTCAAGTCATCATTTGAGAATGTAAGTACAAGGCTTTAATTTAGTGTTCTATTAGGAATTAGACTCGAGTATTGCATATTTAATATCTCGTATCAAATAGCTCAAAAGAAATATAAAACTTATGCCTCAATGCCTCACATTATAATTTCATGTGAAATCTTTCAAAAACGATTTTAAAATATCTTTAACTTCTCATATTCATGAAAGATTTTTCCCAAGTACCTATCATAGGCTGTATAGCACGGTGTCGGACATGTGTCCGACACGGACACGTTTCGACACGCGGTCAATATTTGGGGACACGTGATCAATGTTTGGACACGTTCGGACGCGTTTTTCCGACACGCAGTCCACGCTTGGACACTTTTTTTTTGTTTTTTTGTTTTTTTTAACTAAATATAAAAGAGATAATTTATAAATTAATTTTTTTCTGTTATGAAATTTGACATGAAAAATTAATAAAGTATGAAGAATTATTTATAGTTATATTTATGTTATGAAATTTAAATATTTGATTGGTTATATGACTTATTATGGACTCTTATATGTTTTAAATATAAATTATATTTTATATATTAAAATTTTTATTTAATATCAAAATGTGTCCCAACGTGTCCAAATATGACATTTTTTAGAATTAACGTGTCGGCGTGTCGTGTCGTGTCCCGTGTCCGTGTCCGTGCATCATAGATCATAGATTTCTAAGCATTTAGAATTCATTTGGATCAAGAGAAAGTTAATTTTTTTTTTGGTCGTATTTCACAATATGTAATAAGGTTAATCAGGAAAAGTATTTGTCCTTTTTAACGACATAACTTATGTTATTTGACTCTCATAAAGAGGTGAGACCCACACCTTTATTTTTTTGGTCCACTCTCTCTCCTCCTTTATTTATCTATTTCTCACTTAAAATGACACAGTTTTACATCCTTAAAAATAACACAGTTTTTCAAGAAAGTGAAGAAAGGAAAGATAGGAGCAAAGAAGAGAAAAGAAGATGATTCATTTGCATGTGTTTTCAATACAATTGTGTGATACAGAATTGGTGCTTATATGCAGCACAGAAAGAGTGTGACTCAGCACTTGGGTGTTAAGACACCTGTAACTGAAATCTAACAAATGCTAACAACTTGACAGTTGTAATACAAACTGAAAATCAACTACAATTACAAATTAAGACTTCAAGAGTGTAGATGCATCAGCAGTGTTAATACACCCCCACAAACTCAGAGTCTGTGAGCGAAGGATGCATAATCCACAACTCTGAGTTTGTCACAAAGAGACACAAAACAAGGAGCTCCAAGAGGTTTGGTAAGGGCATCTGCAACCTGATCAATAGCTGGAACATGAAGAACATACAACTCCTTTGCAATTACCTTTTCTCTGACAAAAAAGATGTCAAGTTCCATATGTTTTGTTCGAGCATGGAGGACGGGATTGCGAGACAAGGCAACTGTACTGAGATTATCACAGTAAATAAGAGGAGTGCTGAACTGGACATGCAACTCATTGAGCAAAGATTTCAACCAAAGGATCTCAGCAGCGACAAGTGCAAGGCTTCTATATTCTGCCTCAATACTAGACCGAGCGATAACTGCTTGCTTCTTTGACCACCATGACACAAGATTCGCCCCAAAGAAAACACAAGCACCTGAGGTTGATCTCCTATCATCCGGATCAGTGGCCCAGTCGGCATCACAGAATGCAATGATGGTGAAGTGGCTGCTAGGATGACTTGGTTGCAACAGTAATCCATGATCAAGTGATCCCTTTAAGTACCGAAGAATACGTTTGACAATTGTCCAATGCTCTTCCAGAGGTTGGGACATGAATTGACAAACCTTATTTACAGGATAGCTAATTTCTGGTCTTGTCAAAGTTGCATACTGCAATGCCCCAACAATGGAGCGAAAATAGAAAGGATCAGAGTAGAGGTTGGATCCATTCTTGGACAGCTTGCACTCGGATGGCATGGGAGTTGAGATACCCTTGGCTTCTGCCATATGAGCCTTGATCAATAAGTCTTTAATATACTTAGACTGGGAAAGGATTATGGCACAAGAATCTGCTATTTTGACTTCAATCCCCAAGAAGTAGTCTAGTACTCCAAGATCTTTGAGCGCAAATTGAGAGTTAAGTTGAGTAATTAGATTTTGGACAAGGTGAGCATCACTTCCTGTGATAATAATGTCGTCCACATAGACCACCATGAAAACACAGTGACCATTGTTGCGATAAATGAACAAGGAAGGATCACATTTGCTGCTAAGAAATCCTAGCTGTAACAGTCCACTTTTTAACTGATCAAACCAAGCCCTTGGTGCTTGTTTGAGGCCATAAAGGGCTTTCTTTAACCTGCAAACAAGAGACCTGTCATTAGATATAAATCCAGGGGGTTGTTGCATGTAAACCTCCTCTTCAAGGATGCCATTGAGAAAGGCATTATTGACATCAAGCTGTCTTAGAGACCATCCATAGAGACCATCCATCATTGCTCAACAGATATGTTACCTTTCTTGATAGTTCTAATCTCATATTTGAGTTGACGTAGCTTTAAACGCATTATTCCATGGAAAAACTTATGGATTTGCTCCCAAGCTTCATAAGCATGCTGAACTCCTAGAATTTCATTAAGAATTTCTTCAGAAATTGTTGACAACAGCCATGAAAGAAGCATTTAATCTTGTTTTATCCAATCAGTGTAGGCTTGATTCACTATCTCTTGAGTTCGATCAATATCTGATTCATACTGCATTGGAATCTTAGGATTAACAAGGAAATGATGCAGTTGATGCGACATGATAACTGGTTCTACAATTTGAATCCAAAGAAGAAAATTCTTCTTTGTTCGTTTAACAAAGATTTAATGATTAAACAACAATGGAGTCTTATTTTCAGCCATTGAATCTCGAGTTAATGCAGAAGACATGATGTGTGTTTGGATCAGGCCCTCAGAGAGAGATCTGATATTATCAAGAAAGTGAAGAAAGGAAAGATAGGAGCAAAGAAGAGAAAAGAAGATGATTCATTTGCATGTGTTTTCAATACAATTATGTGATACAGAATTGGTGCTTATATACAGCACAGAAAGAGTGTGACTCAGCACTTGGGTGTTAAGACACCTGTAACTGAAATCTAACAAATGCTAACAACATGACAGCTGTAATACAAACTGGAAACTAACTACAATTACAAATTAAGACTTCAAGAGTGTAGATGCATCAGCAGTGTTAATAGTTTTACATCCTTAAAAATGACACACATGTTTTGCCTTGGAAACCGATGGGAATCAATCCTTACATCATAAAACAAAAATAGCGACTATAAACAAACAAAAAAGAATTACATTTGTAGCAAACATAATTATGTTCATTTATTGTGCATTTCAACCTAACCAATCACTGTTGCATTGATTATTGAGCACTTCTTGATCATTAATGGTTTTGAGTTACAAATTTTTTATAAAAAAATCAATATCCATAGAACTTTATTTGTGTTTTGAAAGTACCTATTCATTTACAAAAAAACAATTTCTCTAGTTAATGCATATAACTTATCTGCATTTACTTCCAAAACGATGTCAAACGATGTCGTTTTGGGATTGAAAAATTAAAAAATTATAATTATAAATACTCTAATAACCCTGAAATAAATTAAAATTAAAAAAATACCATGATTTTTGCCCCAAAATGACGTCGTATTGGGCTTACTGCAGATAACTTATCTGCATTAACTACAAAAAAGCGAAATCATTCATTTATAAACACTTGTTTCTTGTATTATTGAGTTAAATGATAATGAGACCCTTAGAGTTTGAGATGTAACTATTGCTAGGTAAATTTAGGAATGAATTATGAGGTGCCAAGTACCCATAAATTTGGTAGATTATAGAGGTTTATCAAGAACCTGTGAAACTTGACAGATAATGAAATGATTAATCAAACAATTTTATTCTGGATGTAATCACAAGTGGTGGTAACCGAATTAGGATAAATTTTGTTTGTAGTTTGTTAATTTTTAAACTCTTTACTTTTAGTCCCTTAAATTTCATCGATACTTGATTATCTTAAATCAAATTTTGAAGGAATAGATCCTCAAAATAGTAAAAGAGGAAATTGTAAAACTCAATTTCACCTCATTTTGATTTTTAAAGTCACTTATCTAATATTTACATCATTATATGCAAATGAGAATAACTACTAAAATAAAATATGATTTATTATTTACATCTATGTAAGTTGATCCTTCTCTTCGTAACTTGTTCCAACTGATTATTCCTCAAACTATTGCAATAGTAACATTTATGTATCGCTCCAATTATACTCACTCAAGATATTGTTTTCATTAATATGTATAACTCCTCGTATGCACCCGGTGTATTAACATACATATGGTAATAAGCGAAACTTGTTTAAACAATTAAGTGATTAAACTTTTTCTTTTCTTTATGTATTGTAATTTCCAATAATTAGTCTCATTATTACCTGATGTCATATCTTTCGATTACAAGGTTCATAACACTTTTTTCATGGATTCTTGCTACCCAAGTTATCATCTTATATAATATATATATATATATATATATATATATATATATATATATATATATATATATATATATATACATACATACATACAAATTATACATGCATAAAACATATTGCCTAACAATCCATTGCTTAGGCTATCACAAACATAATGTCTCAAATAAGACCAATAGTGTTACTTACATTATTACATCAATTAACCCAAAAGAGATACAATTAAATAAGTAACATAGGCTTATACATATTGCACTAGCAAACATGCATAAACAATCCAAATGACATAGATATTTTCTATGCTCTCCATTATAATAATATGTCATAAATATATATGTCAAAAGACTGTCTAAAATATCATGTCATATAATATCCCTCTCCCGGCCTTCTGCTGTGTGATGCACCAACATCATGAGTCTCTGCACCTGAAATGTAATTCTCATAACACGGGGTGAGATAATCATCTCAATGAATAAGTGTTCCTTGCACGGTTAATACACCCTAAGTTTACTTCAGGCATAATCACAATAAAATCAATACAAAGCAATATATATATATATATATATATATATATATATATATATGTATATAATGCATGTGTGCAATAATAATAATCCCACTGGCCAAAGAATAATGTAAGCATTACGCAAGGAAACTTATCTTGTTACATACCAGTATAAGCAAACCCATCTTATACTGAGCATAAGAAACTTGTCTTATGCCTCACATAAGGAAACCCGTCTTGTGTGACACACAAACATACATATACATGAATACATTATATCATAACTCAATTTCCAAAAACATACCATGTGTATAAACCATCCTCCCTCGGAGTATGGTGGAACAAACATGAGATTAACTCCAAGGATCGAAACCTTACTTCTCGAAGCAATGTCCTCTAACGTACTTCTTGTATCCAAGGGGTCACAATCACAAACTACCCCAATATCACAACTTATTTCAAAGATGTAAATACAATTAGTACATATACTAGTATACCAAATTCAATTCAACATTATCTTTCGCCTGTTTATCACGCTTAAGGCTTTTTCCAACAACCATAAGCAACAAATAATTAAGTAGACGCTTAGACCATAGTATGTGACTCTAACTGGCCTCATTAAGCCCTCTTACCAATAATAGAACGTTTCTACATGGAAAAATATCATTTTTCTTGAAAACAAGGCAATATCCGGATTCTCCTCGGGGGCATATCTGGATATCAATATCCGGATATTTCACAACAAATGGCCAAAATAGCAGTCAACACGAAATAAAGCCCAATTTATACTAAAATACAACTCTTAAACACCCTAGCATGCATTTCTACATATGGTTTCATACTCCAACTCACAAATCAGAGAATCCCTAATTTTCCATAACCTAACTCACATTATTTAATGAAATTTAACAAAGAGGTCATGGTATTTACCTTGAGAGCTTTAACAATCAAGAAAGAAGGCTCTCCAAGGTTTCCATACCCTAGCCTGGCCAAATCCGAAAATGGTCTCACAATGTGGGTTTTTCCTTCACTCAAATACAACTCTCAAGTGGGGAAAAATGAGTGGGTGTGATGAAGGTGAAGATTGGCAAGTGTTTTATCTCTTTTCTTGAGTGAATCGTGGAGCACAAGGGAGAGGGAAGATAAAGAGCCTTCTTCGATTGTGGGAAGGGCACTTCAACGTGAAGGAGAAGTAGAATGGAGGAAAGAGAGTGTTTTAGGTGCTTTAAGTGAGTTGTAGTGTCTCAACCGGGAAAAGACTCATCTATCTTGCTCACTTAACTCTCTTTCAAACTGGTCATATTGGCTTATAGTATTTTTATAGTAATATTCTCTAATTTATTTTTAAGTCCTGGGCAATTTTTCCTACTCACATTTTTACCCTGAAATTTGCACTATTCACACTTTTTCCCATAAGTGATTTTAATTCATTTTAGTTTGACCTCTCACCTAATTAATCCTGATTAATTCCGTCGTCAATTTGTAATTTTATAATTTACAGGTTAGGGTCATTATAATATGTAAGAAAAGAAAAGACTTTGATTTTTTTTTTTTAAAAAAAACCTCAGGTGAATTCTTCTTCAAAAGACTAGTAAGTAAATTTCAGTTTTTTGCGTCATGCCATAACCTAACCACTCCCAAAAAAGGAAAAGACCAAATCCGTCAATGTTTCCAATCAGGAGTCAAACGAACAATAGAAATTAAGAAGAATTAGATCCAGATTCAATTTGTAGAATCAATTTAAAAAATGAAAATGGAACCGAAAAATGAGGAGAGAGAAAGAGAGAAACTGCCGGCGACGTAAAGCCAAGCAATGCAAGTGAAGAAGGCCATGATGAAGGAAGGCTTCGAGGTTTAAACGCCCTTCGATCTCCCTTCTCATTTCATCGTTGACGTCATAGGTATGAAATGGTGCCATTTTCCAACGATGTTTCTGACACCGATGAGGTTCCTGTGGCTGGGGCTAATTGGTGGCAAAACTCATCAATGGTGACGGGGACTATCTGGTTACAAGTTTAGACTGGGAGTTGACCAAGGTAGAAAAGAAAAAAAAGGGATTTCTTAAAATAAAAGAATATAATTTTTCTTATCTTATCCAGTACAATTGTAATTTGTAACCTATGGTCCCTCTCAAGATAGCTTATATGGTTCTCAATAGGATAAAATGAGTGAATTTGCTAAGGTTATCCTATCCCTTAGGATCACCAAACATATAATAGGGATATAACACAATAAACTATGGCTCTTTGACCAAAGCGGGGTCTTTGACATTTTAATGTACCAATTTGGTATCTGATTTTCGGTATTTACCAATCGGATTGTTTAGTGTAGGGGGGAGGCAGCGGCACTGAGTGCCGCGACCACCCTTGAAGCACTTACTTTTTTTCTCCAGGTGAATGCTATGACCCCCCGGGGAACTCACATGGTTGTGCCAAGTGGTACAATCTCATTACCCTAGGCAGTTCCGTTATTGTAAAACTTCGAAAGGCCATAACTTTTGACTCTGAAATTCAAATTAGATGATTTTTTTATTTCACATAACTTTTTGAGATCTACGCAATGACACCTCATTGGGCATATTCTATCTCTCACAAACATAGTTTGAATTTGTAACAATGGTACCACAATCACAAGAAAAAGACTACGAAGAAAAAGTGGGAGCAAAAATGGAGAACCCATAGAGCAGGGATAGACAATAACATGCTGCCTATGCTTAATGCCTCTGAAACTATCATCTATCCCTACTATGTTCATTCTTTCCCTACTGCTAGGGTTCTCTCCATTCTTGCTCCCACTTTTTCTTCGTTTTCTTGTCTTCACAAAAACAAACTTTGAAATTAACTATTGTCTCGCATAAGTGCTGCTGCAACTCTAACAGACAAAAATTCAATTAATTAAAATCTCAACAAAACTAATTTGAGAATCGAGGAAGCTAAACAAATCAAGGGTTTCTACCTCTTCCGACCAAAATTTGGCAAACATCATATGTTATTATCCTAAGATATGCTTATGGATTTAAAACTCTTGTGATTGTGGTACCATTGTTACAATTTTGAACTATGTTTGTGAGAGAGATAAAATATGCCAAATGAGGTGTCATTACGTAGGTCTCAAAATGTTATGTGAAATAAAAAAAATCATTTGATTTGGATTCCAGAGTCAAAAGTTAAGACCTTCCGAAATTTTCCGGTAACGAGACTGTTTAGGGTAACGGGATTGTGCCACTTGGCACACCCATGTGAGTTTTCCGAGGAAGGGGGTCAGGGGTCGTAACACTCACCTGAACAAAATAAAAACCGAGAGTGCCCCAAAGAAATCGCGGCACTTAGTGTCGTTGGGTCCTTATGGCACTAAATAATCCGTTAATGAATACCGAAAATTAAATATCAAATAAGAAAATTAGTTGGGTAAAAGCAGTATTATAAATCATTAATTTATTCTCCTCAATTGATATATATATATATATATATATATATATATATATATATATATATATATATTTACTTTCAAACACAGATGATTTATTTTCTTTTGAAATATTTGAGTGATTTGTAACTTATTAACTTACATAGATTATGTACCTACAACATTAATATTATCTTAATTATGCAATATGCAGGAAATTTTGATTTGATTTGATTTATAATTAGAGATGTCGTTTACTAAACCTGAAACACTAGTATCATAAATATTAAATATTTGAGTGACGTTTGTTGGATAATGATGTATAATTTATTATTTTCATATTAAAATATTTAAAATTTGTATCATTTTTTACAAGTATTTAAGTATATTTATAATTTTTTAAATATAAATTATAAATTTACATATCCTTGACCATGATTGAACCAATAACCTACTAGCTCGACTTGCTTGGTTAAACAACCCCTTTAGTCAAAGAGCCATAAACTCTACTCTCCTGCCGGTCTTATTTGGTGCACTAAACAAGCCTAATCAAGCAGGACGACCATCGTGATTCAGCACTTCTTATACATTGAACAGCCAAAACACAGTGAGTGAGAAGTGATGTGTTGGACTTGGGTGGCAATGGGAAACCAGCAACTATTGAGAAAATGGAAGAGAACTCGTGTATTAGGAACAGCATTTCTCTGCTGCATTTGCTTCTTTCTCTTCACTTACCCATTCCCACGCTCTCCCAACCACCACCGATTCGCTGACTTGCGCAATCTTCTCGGTAACCAGACACACTGAAATTTTCAATTTTTTTTTTTTTTTTTTGACAAAAGTAAAGTTTGTCCTTTCTCTTTCGGGGTAAGTTGGTTTGGATGATTTGGGTTTCTGGGTCTTGTACAGGAGTGCCCAACACGCTAAATGTGATAACAAATTTCCCATTTTTGGTTGTGGGTGTTCTCGGCTTAGTTCTCGCTCTGGAAGGAGGTGTTTTCAACATAAGGTTACTTTTGATGATTCCTATGACCCTTCCTCTAACAAAATTTACTATGCTTAGTTATTATTATTTTTATTAGTAATTTTTTTTTTCTCAAATGTTAAAACGGGCTTCGTTTGTTTGTGCTTTAGAATTTGTTGTTTTTGTTCCTAGTTCTCAAGCAGAGGTATGGGCTTGGGTACTATTCTACGCTGGAGTTGCAGGGGTGGCTTTTGGTTCTACTTATTACCATTTGAAGCCTGATAACAATCGTGTGTTGTGGGACACTTTACCGGTTAGTATTACATTCATGTCTATGTGAATGTGTTATTAGTATTGTGATTCTTGAGCCTGTTTTCCTTTTCCTTTCTCTATTTGCTCTGTTTGTTTAGTTTATGATAGACGTGAGCAATTTGAAAAAAAAAAAAGAAAAAAAAAAGAAGAAAAAAAAACCGCTACTTGTTAAACCCGACTACCGAGTGTGGGGTGGAGGTAATCTTTGTAAGCAGTCTTATCCTTACATAATTGCAAAGAGGCTGTTTCCTGGAAAGGAACCCATGACCTTTCAGTCATGAAAGAACAGCTTTACCACGGCTCCAGTTCGCCCCTTGTCAAAAAGAAAAAAGAAATATTATAGTAAGTGGACATTCTCAGTTTTTTAATTAAAACTAGCAAACCTGGCTATGCAAAACACTTCTCTTGCTAGTTTGAAATCAAAAAGGGACTTATAATTTTCCTCCCTTTTTTCCATTAAGAAGCTCATTGGTTTTGTCAATGGCAGATGATGGTGGCATACTCCTCGCTTTTCTCTAGTTTGGTTATTGAGAGAATCAGTCGGTGGATTGGGTTATGTTGTATGTGTGCACTCCTTTTGGCTGTCTTTATTTGTGTATTTTATGAACGGTTAGTCTCTATCTCTCTCTTTTTAAATAATCTCATGCTTAATAGAGCCGACCCAGTTCAAATACCCACTTCGTGAGTGTCTGGGGAAGGGAATACTCTAGGCAGTCTTTCCCTTGTTTTTTTGCAGAGAGACTGATTCGAACCCGTGACCTGACACACCACAGCAAGCAAGCTTACCGCTGAGCCAAGCCGGCCCTTCCAATCTCATGCTTAATCTCACTTTGAAATCATATACATCAACCTGTAACCAAGTTTTCTGCTGAATTCTGTCTGCTAGTTGGTTGCAGAATTTATGATGATATTCGGCTCTGCTTGATGTTCCAGTTGATTCTTCCTCTAGCTATTGCAGTAGTAGCATTTGTGTATGGCTCCAACTATACTCACTCAAGATATTGGTTTTCATCAATAGGTATGCCTTGGAATTTTGCAACTTTTCTTTACTTTAGATTTCAAATAATTAATGAATTTATCAAGGCAGTGTATTATGCATTTCTAGCATATCAATGCAGCGGGAAATTGGCTTCTTATACATTTGAAAAATCATTTGTATGTGGAGCATTTGTTTCCAAGAAACTATAACTAAAGCTTTGCTTAGTTAGTGTTTATCTATTTATAATGTAATCCTTCTTAGGATTTGTTATCATTGCTATAATGAAGTTTACTACAGAAATAGAAGACTGCAATAGAAATAAAATGTTATTAAAGGTCCCCCCCCCCAATCTCCTTTTGGCTGTTGGCAACTTTTTAGATACGTTATCTCTACTTACAGAAGTGGGGTGAATATCTACCACAACATACTTTTGAATGGTTGATACGAGAAAGAAGCTGTCATTACTCAATTCACTTTTTAGTCACCCTGGCTACAGTTCTGATGCTTAGTAGTGGTTACTTTTATGGTTAGTTTATTGGTATACGCACACCCTTAAATAGGGGGGTGAAAACTTCATAAATGAGTTTTATATGGAAAAATCATCCATGAAAATTTTACTCCTTTTTTAAGGGTATACCAAAACTGCCCCTACGGATAATTTGAATTTGAATTGAGACTGTGGATGTGTACTTGTGATTGGATTTAATGTGAACGGTTTGATTGGGATTGGCAAGATTGTCTTCTCTTTGATTTAACTGAAGAATCAAGGTTTAATATTCTTAGCTTACTTATGAAAAGAAGAAATTATAAATCTTCTTAAAGATACTCAATAGTTAAAAGGATCGTTTACTCTTTCATTATTATGCTGACGTGTTGAGAGGGTTGACGTTGAATTGACAATTACGATGTGACTTTTAGATATTGTAATGTGATAAGAATCTAGTTTTTTGATGTATGTCCTAACTTTAGATAGGTTTCTGGGCTTGACAATATCATGTTAATGCCCTGTCTTACTTTTATGGCCTTGGCCCTTGGGAGTGGATTGTGCTTATTAGTTGTTGTTCCCAGTTAGGGACATTGAAGGACAACTTCCAGTGTTTCACTCACACGATATAACTCCTACCTTTTATGCAAGCCCTTGGTTTCAATGATTTCATTGATTACATTGGCAAAGTTCACTACTCAAGACTTGTACCTTAATGTCTTAAATTAAGAACAGCTCTTTTCTTCCTTTTGTTTTCCTTTCACATCAGCTACCATATGTTTAAAAAGGGTAACTTGGTGCTATAAAGCTCCCCTATGCGCAAGGTTCAGGGAAGGGTAAGATCCATTAAATAGGCAGCCTTACCTTGCATTTGCAAGAGGCTGATTAAATAATTCGAACCTGCGACCTCCGGATCGCATGATGACAACACCTACCGTTGTGTCTCGTCTCCCCTTCATCAGGTTGCATAGGTATATTTTTTTTAATATAAATACTTCCTACTATTTTCTATTTTCATTTTTTTTTTCTCCGTATAAAGATGTTAGCTCATAAACCACCATTGCCCCTGAGCTGTCCACAAATGATGTACATTTTGAGGAAACTAAAGCACCTCTTAACACGATGAGTTTAGGATATTCTTCTGTTGTTAAGAAATAACCATAATACTCTTAAGTTATGGATATGCTTTGAAGCCTGAATTTTTTTGGCACAGGGATATACCTGCTAGCAAAATTTGAATCTGTTGCTGACAGGAAATTGTACCGTTTAAACAACTACGTTATGAGTGGGCACTCTTTGGAACACTTATGCTTAGCACTGATCCCAATTTTACTCGGCATAATGCTCATCTGCAGGGTGAGTTTAGATTAGTGGTAAAAATGTTCTTTTATAGCTGGAAGATCACTGGTTCTAATCTGGGAAACAGTTCTTTTCCAAATATGCAAAGGCTGTGTACAAGGATTGTTCTTATCCCATCCTCACTAGTTGGGGTTTAACGGGGAGTCGTATATCTTTTTCATTGTGTCTAACTGCTGTTCCCTGAGAAAAGATTTGGTCTCTTTTTCTTATATATTTGTTGGATTGGTGACAGATTAGCAAATCTTAAAGATAGGGCATGAAGAGATGGAGAGAAGAATTTACAAAAGTGTTTACCTACCAATCACTCCTGGATGCCCGAGATGTTACAGTAAAATCTACTGAGTGAGTGAAAACAAAGCCCAATGATTATGTGAACCATGTAAGATGGTCCACAAACTGGACGAAGTTCTCTTCCGTAACTTGTTGTTAGCTTGTATATTGCAGTCAAATTTCCTCTACTTTTTGCATTGATTGTTGGTTTTACCTTCTCTGTACTTACATGGTGGCCGATCATAAGGAATCGGAGCTCATGCATTCCAGATTGTACACATAACCATGATAGAGAACCATAGGTAACAGGCAAGAAAATTCTGACTTGATATTTTTTCTTTGTACTTGATCATTGACCTTGTGAATCTTGGAACTAAAGTGTTGCGAGTATAGATTCTCCAAGGTGAGGCATTGGAGATTTTGTATTTATTAATTAGTCTATCGATTTTTTGTTTTAATTTTTTCTCAAATTAGTATTTGTTGGAGGATACAAGAATAACTAACATGCAGAACAGATTGTGTTGTTGCAATTGATTGAAGTCGGTACTAAGCAGGTAAAGTGGTGTCAGAGGGTTAGAGAAGATTGTCGATTTTATATGTTCCTGAATGTTGTATTGTCTCACCAAAAAATCTAAGTGAGGATTGACTACTGAAGGTTCAGGATTCAATGTGTCGGCACTTTAATAGTATGCTTCCTTTTGTTTTGTTCTTTTGAATGAACAGCTGCTTCTGTTTTGGTTAAAAAAAACGTGAACAACTGTTTTATGGCTGCTTATACCGAATGTCTCATAATATAATCAAAATCATGTGGTTGTATCCATATTCGCATGATGAGGCCTTTTGTTTTATATTCAACGTTCTTTCGTTTTTCCTTTTGTGGCCAATCACCTTTCCCTTTGGGTCAGGGGATGTCAGATTTGTTTCTTAAAGCTTTTGAATATTAGTTTTAAAGTTTACAATGATAAATGCTAGCAATTACGGATTCTTTGATATACTCTATTCAGCCTCTCTCTCTCTTAAACAGTTATGCCACTTTAAAATTTAACAGTGTGGAAATACATGCACGATCCCCAGAATTTTCAAAATTATAAAGGGTTTTATAATTCTCATTTAACATAAGAATTTGAATTTTTCTACACACCCTTCGATTTTCGTGCCAATGTGGGTCCTACACATAATTTTTTCTAACATACGGGTCCCACATGTTTTTTGTCTCTACAACATGAGAATTCAATTCTCATGTTGAATGAGAATTATAAAACCCAATTATAAAACCTATCCTTATTTGGCACTTATATTTTTTTTTTTGTAAAATTTAAATTCTTCGGTAGTCTTTATAGAATTTAATTTTAATCCCTCTAGAATATGACTCTTCCCCTTCAATGCGTTCATTCTAGTTCTACCCTTGTAGTTTGTGGTTTTCCCCCCTCACTAGTAACTAGTAACTCTCTCTTAATGTTAAAATGCAAATGGTTTTTAGGTTAAAACATAGAGTAAAAGAGTTCTTCAAATTTCAAATAATAAAAATAAATATACATAGTCTAGCTTAAAAGATATAGTGTGTTTAGTATAACTAAAAATGCTGAAAAAAAAATTACTTGAAAAGAGTTTTTTTTTCGTCCTGAAATTAATTAAAACCGAACATGTAAATAGACTACGTTGTTTGAGTGTGCAAAAAATGGAGTATCCAGTTTTTATAATGGAAATTATTTTATGGTTATTTAACATAAAATCATGAAAAAGTTGAAAGTGAAATTTGACCCATTTGTAATTTATTACTCAAATTTTACTCGCTCTTAATTCTAAATTCTAATAGAAAAAAGAAAGAGTGTAAAAAGGTGCTCCTGACTCATAAATGAACCTATGCCTCTCGAGTATGTCATTGAGGAGCAGAAATAGTGCGCACCGGGATCAAAAACTTTTGGATGAAACTGAGGTGAAAAAAAACTTTTGGATGAAACTGAGGTGAAAAAGTTGAGGAGAAAGGAGAGAGAAAAAGTTGAGGAGAAAGGAGAGAGAGAGAAAAAAAGAAATTAATCTAGATGGCAAGTTTTAAGTGGAAGGATCATGATAGTCCTGGATCACATTAAAAAATTCCGTCATTGAGATAGCCTGACGCGAATTTTTTGGGACTCATGTACTACTATCCCAGTCAAGAGGTTATTTAAAGTGATCCGGGACTACCATTTTTAGGTGGTCCCTTAGTGTAAATAGGAGGGTAAAATGAAAAAAGTGGGAAAATAATAGAGGTAAAAAAGGAAAGAGAAAATTAATATTGTGAGAGGGAACACCAAAAGATTCAGTGATCTTGGAGCATATTAAATTTTTCCGCAGTCAACCATCGAATGTTACTCAATTCTTCCAGACATGACTTGGAAAATAAATAAAACATGAATTTTAAGTAACAGCTAAACTAAGACGGGAAGGCTAGAATGTTTTACTTTCCTTTTGTAGGTGTCAGTCATACTTTAAATAATAGCAATACTAATCAGAATGGCTAATTAAGTTTCTGCCGAAAATCTAAAAAAATAACGATGTCGTTGTTATATATGGTCACCAATAACGTTTTTTGCATTATGCCAGACAAAAACTAAAAAAAAGAACCCATTGCATGTTGCACATAAAAATTCAAAGGAACAATACCCTTTGAGCCATGAAAACCAATTACATCCACATTTTTGTATAAGATCAACCATCACTTGCAACAATTAAATTGACCAAAGTCCCACATTCTGATCAAAGAGTCATAACAAGCGAACAATACCATCTTTGCATTTTCACAACAAGGGAGCAAGAATTATACCTAAATAAGCAACTCGTTAATTTAAAAACTCCAACATGCACATAAAAGGGACAACACCATCTAAGCCACGGATCATCATCATCAGTAATACAAGCAGCCTACGAAGTGCAATGCAAATAGCATAACCAATTACAAATCAACAAAAACTCAGCATGAATGAACTAACACAACCCAATTTGGTTACTATTTGATCTATGCCCAAAGAGAAGATTTACTTGCACATGCAAGTTTACAAAATCTTGTCAAGTATTTATCTCTTATAGTTAACGGTATAGTTACATGGATATATTCTCATACAAGTATTTGCTTTGTATAAGGATATATCCATGTCCTCATTGGTGAACAAGGATATATCCTTATCCACGGACAGGGATATATCCTTATCCATGGATGGCCATTTTCCCCCTTTGCGATATTCATACATGCGGATAAGGATATCATAATATGTGTCAACTTATATCCATGGATTCTATTGAATCCGCAAAGCAACTTATATTCAAAGGGTAGTGAGCAAACACTAACAAAAACTGAAAATCAACTATGGACATGCAACCATGACAATCATTTTGAGGTCATGCTTGTATTTTGCAACCAAAAAAGATGTCTTTCACTAATTTTGTTTACACATTTCACAGATCTTATAATTATTGGAAGTTGGAAATTGCCGGTTTATCTCCTTTTTATGGCAATACTGCAATACATTAGTCCTGCAATGATGTAGGAAAATAGGCCCTGTACTCACCCACTGCCTCTGCTTCCTCTCAATTGAAATTCAGCTCAGGGTAACATAGCTTGTTACATCTTTGCCATTTGCTAAAAGGAAGAAATGGAATCATATAGTAGTATCATAGGCAGAGAGTGAGAGTTCATTTGGACACTTTCTTGTTCACCTTGAGGAACAAGTCAGCTAACTACCAATCCACCCATCAAAAGGCCAAACATAACCAACAATAATACATTACAACACAATGACAGAAACATGCACATGAAGGCATCAAGAATGAAATGAATACATATAAACATTAAATAAGAAGACACAAGGTTTCTAACACAATAGGTTACATTTTTCAATGCTATTACTCATGACAAAGCAATGAAGACAAATAAGCAACTTAGTCCCACTCTACATGCTTGGTGCCAAGATTCTCAGCACAAGCTTGTTTCCTAGTTTTTTTTCTTGGTATTGCCCATCCTAATATTTAAGTTTGTAAATGAGCACGAGCACAACTAGTCTTTTTATTTCATTTTAAGTGCAATGAAGCCCAGTGCAGTTTTAGTTCGCACGTTACAAGGGAAAAAATGAAAAAAAAATTCGAATGTTCAATATAAAAATCTGCCAACCCCAACTAGTTTGGTATATATGTGATGTTGATGTTAATGAATATACAAATTTGCAGAATTTGAATTATGTTGGAGATTGAAAACTAGTTAGTTTTTGACGTTTATAATTTGTAAGGGAAAATATAGTGGCAGTTTCAATTTAGCATCTCATACCTCCCTGCAAGTGAAAATATCATGTCACCCCATCCGTCCATAGAGAAAAAATTTAAAGAAGTCATTCCTTAAGTATGAAACTTAATCTCGCAATAGAAGCTACAAATTGCAACTATCTGCTTGTACCAGTTACTATGAGTTAAACCGATCTGATAAGAACAATTGAAACAGCAAATAGCAATTCAGAGAATTTGAATTTAACATAAAGTACATTTCTTGGTCCAAATGACAATGAATTCCCAGGCATAACTCTAGTGGTTATGATCTAGTAGAGAGACCCACAGCCGCATAATGAAAATCAAACTACTAAAGCAGTCAAAGAATAAAAAAGGTACTTACATCCCACTCTCAAGCAAGAAGTGCTGAGCAAAAACAAGATAGAGAACTAAATTAAACCACATATAACCAGTATCAGTAGTTTCTTTCATAATTATTTCCAAAAGGAGATTAAGCTGATCCCACCACCACGCAGCAAAGATAATGAGTAATTGAAGCCACTAAGCAATTCGCAAATCAATTATTCTTTCTTCATAAACAAGGATTACCACCCTCAGATATCAAACCTTCATCAAACTGTCAATGACAGCAAAATCTCAGGAAGCTTCACTCAAGTTCCAATCATCCATGAGTATTAACAGCTTCCCAAACTAAATTTTTGGGAACGGGATTAGAAAGATCCTGAGCCTTCAACGCTGCGTTCCGGAGTGTCTGAATTGTTAGTACATTGGCTTTCCAGAAGGAGACACAATTGTAAGGAAGATCATGTTTTTTGCAGAGATCCCTAACCAAAGGCGCGATCTTCCTCAGATTGCACCGCGGCAGCCGCGGAAAAAGATGGTGTTCAACCTGAAATTGCAAGCCACCATGAAACCAATCCATCCAAGCAGAGCATTTTATGCCAAGAGTCCCTTTAGTCTGCTTCTCAAACCAAGCACTGGCAGTAGGTGGACCAACATAAACATTGGAAGAGAAATGATTCAAACAGAACTGAACATGTTGTATTCCAGTGACAGAAAAACTAGCAACAACAAACAAAATCCTCTCACCCCAATTAGGCAAGCAAGAAACCAACAAAGGGTACCAAATCCAGAACACAAGCAGCCCCAAAAGCTCAACCCCTCTATTAGGAACCTTCCTCTTTGACAAGAGCAACATGAATGACTGAGCAAACAAATTGATCCTAGCAAAGCACATCACAGGATAAAAAGTCCAATGCTGGTAACTAACCAACAACCTAGCAAAAGAATCAAAATTCATCTTCCTATCATAGAAGCAAGAAGTAATGGAACCGAATAACCTGGAAGAGACCACAAAGAAAGGCAAATGCTGAAGATCAGGGTCAAAATCAAGACTATTACAAGCAATGTGGTGTGCATTATGGTTCCACTTCCACCACCCAATGCTGATCCCAGCAAGACAATTCCCAGAGAGGATCTGAACGAACCGGTTCGAACCCCGGTTCATCATAATCTGATAATGCCCAGAATCATGCCCAATCCACCCACTCTGAATCCACAAGAACCCCATCAACCCACCACACCCGAGGTGCACCCACGCGCTCTCACTAAACAAAACCCCATAAACACAAACACAAAACAGAACCAAAATGAACAAAAGAGAGAACAAAACGCCATGTCCCTTCTCCTCAAACAACCCCATTCTCGACAACTCCGACAACAGCTTCCGATAATCCCTTGAAACCTCGGAGACGGCGTAGTCCTTGAGGTAGCACCCGGTGAAGAACGCGTCGAGGTGTTTCCACGCGGCTTTCGGATGAAACGCCACGTAAGCATCGGTGACGTCTTGGCCTGCGAGGCTCAACAGTGGAAGCTCTCCACCTGGGTGTTTGTTCAACCAATTCGTCACGTCGTAGATCTTGCCGTGAATGGAGATCCATATATCTCCTCGCTTGTTGTGTTCCTTCAGTTCTTCCAACGAAATGTACTTCGCCGCCGTCATCGTCGTCGTCGCCGCCGTTGTTGCTAACGCTTCCGCCATTGTAGAAGGTTTGGATATGCAGTTAATTCAAAGACTGAGAGAAAAGGGTGTGTTTTGCTTTTTTTTTTCTCCTTTGCTTTTTGTAGCCACTGAGTGACTGAGATTGTTCGGATTAGCATATTCCCTTTTTCATGCTTTTTTTTAATGTTTAATATTAAATAGGTACAAGAAAACGTGATAGGATATTATTTCTATATTTTTTAAAAATCTCAATTAAGGGAAAAAAATAATGTAAGTCAGTTGAGAAAATTAGGTAGAATATTTTATCCTTAAGAATATATAGAAAATTTAATATATATTGTATAAAATAATAGTGAATTTAATTTTTTTTCTAGTAACATTTTAAAAAGAAAAATAATGTAAAAAATGTTTGATTTTACGTTACATTTGTAAGAGACTTATGTCTAAGTTATAATAAAATACAACCTATTAAAAGATATTTGAGGTGAATTTCGGGATTAAAATTTTAATCCCTCTTAAAGATTGATCAGCAAGGATCGAGCGCATGTTCATCTTCACCTACTCAGTTTCCTAGAGCTATTATCATGTGATTTGTTCTATCTATATTTGTCTATCACTATCTGACATTCTTAAATCTAAATCTCAATTATCTTTATCATTTTTCTCTTCTATTAAAATTATAGTCTAATGATCTAGGAAAATAAAATAATAAACAAAGACAAGTAAAAAAAAAGATAGAATAGAATAACCTATGAAAAAGTATGTGTCCTATAAGAGAGAGATAAATATTAAAGGAGAGATAAATATTAAAAAAATATAGATCTCATAGAAAAATAAAAATAAAAAATATAAGTATTTTTTATTTTTTTGATAACAAAATATAACTCTTTCTTTATATCCAGCTTTCTCTCTTCAAATAATCTATCATTTTTCCCATAACCTACACCGTAATTCACTTTAGATTTGATAATGGTAAAAAACGAAACATGTGAGTATCCAAGCACTGGCAATGACTGTATGTTCGTTTATCGAAACAATAATTGCACATGTGGCGCAGGATGCTGCGAAAGCGACACGTTTGGCACTTTGGGCTCTTTGGGTTTGAGAAAAAGATTCTTTTCCTTTTTTAAATCAGCGGGACTATTGCTTGAAAAGTTATTAGTGTTTATGTACTAATATAAGTTTGCATGCCAAAAAAGATATTTATCTTTTTAGATGTCATAATTTATATTTTTTTAGATGAGATAATTTATATTTTTTTATTCTTATAAAGAGATGAAATTCATATTTTTATTTTTTTTGTCAACTCTTCCTTCTCCTTTATCTATTTCTTTTTTCTCTTAAAATGATACAACTTTACATCCTTTAAAATGACACACATTTTACTCTAATTGTTTTAAAGATATTCTTAATTATTTCTAGGATTTGTTTTTGATTCCTGAATCCTTTTAAAGTTGTCTTCCTCTTGATATTTTTTATATATTTACATATATATATATATATATTATTTTATTTTATTTTATTTTTAATCGTTTTATATCTTTCATGTGGGTTCATCTACCACCGATCCCAATTAATTTGGGATGAAGTTGATGTTGTTGTTGATTTTAATGGTAGAATAGAGTCTTTGATGCGTAATTGAATGTAGAAATTCTGTTAATGGTTTCTCTGCTTATAAAATCTTTCCAATATATAGCATAAATCATAATGGTTTCCTAGCATGAAGAAATTTCAAGTTTCTTCTTAAATAATCTCAAATGACATGATACATTTAGAAGAATTAATATTTTTTTATGCCAGTGTAATGTTTGAACTTGAATAATGAGGACTGGAAACACAACTACTTAATTTTATAGTTTGAAATTTTCCACAATCGTAGAAGGAAGTTTCGAAAAGTTGTTTGATTTTCTAAATTTTATTTTTGGATCAATCTCCAACCATTTCAGCCATCGATGACATCTCATTTTTAAACAAAACTAGTCATATTCGGTATTCCTAAAAATAAAAATAAAATCCAAAAGGAAACGGAAAATATAGTCCACAAAAAGTAACAACGTGGCGTTTTAAAGTAACATAGGCAAAATCCAAGATTACGACAGAAAATAGAAGTAGAGTATTACATAAAATACAACTGTCAAGGAGGAGGGAAATTTTTATTATGCTCCAGGACCACCGTGGTCCTTCCATTCAAAAATTGACACCTGTATTAAATTTTATTTTTTCTCTTTTCTCTCTCCTCTCTCCTCAACTTTTTCTCTCTTTCTCTCACCTTAACCCCACCTAATTTCTTGAACACCGGGAGCATACTAAATTCACTCAAGGAGGAGATTATTAGCTGTGAATAACAGGTTGTCGTTGACTGAAAATTATAAAATTTCTCTATCACAAGAGCAAGTAAAAGTGATGGGAGATTGAATGATTGTTAGCCTATGTAGCACCGACACCGACACGGGATACGTGACATGATACGACACGATACTCCGACACGTTAATCCTAAAAAGTGTTAGATTTCGACACGTTAGGACACGTTTTGATATTAAATAATATTTTTAATTTATGTAGTATATATTGTATTTAATATTCAATGATTTACAGAAAAATGAATCTAAACTTATAATATTCATAAATTTTGCAAAGAAACATAAGATATCCCAAATATTTATATTAAACTCAATAAAATAGTAATCGTAATCCAACGAATCTAGTAGTTGGAAATAAAAACTCAACGTAACACAACCTTTAAATCTTTTTTTGAATTTTTATAACATGTGTTGGAGTGTCGGAGAGTGTCAGAGTGTCCGAGAGTGTCGGGAAGTGTCGGACACGACACGTCAGGGTTTTTGAAGTGTCGGTGCTTCATAGTTGTTAGCTATGAAGCACCGACACTTCAAAAATTCTGACGTGTCGTGTTCGACATTTTCCGACACTCTCGGACACTCTGACACTCCAACACACGTTATAGAAATTTAAAAAAAGATTTAAATGTTACATTGCATTGAGTTTTTAGTTCCAACTATTAGATTCGTTGAATTACGATTATCATTTTTTTAAGTTTAATATAAATATTTGGGATATCTTATGTTTCTTTACAAAATTAATGAATATTATAAGTTTAGATTCATTTTTTTATTAAATTATTGAATATTAAATACAATATACACCACATAAATTAAAAATATTATTTAATATCAAAACGTGTCTTAACGTGTCGAAATCTAACATTTTTTAGAATTAACGCATCGGAGTATTGTGTCGTATCATGTCATGTGTCCCGTGTGAGTGTCGGTGCTACATAGGTTGTTAGCATTAAGCAACATCAGCAAACATTGGAATATTAGATGCTCTGAATAGAAAATAAAATAAAAAGACAGGTTATAGGATCCGAGTAGTTTTTTTTATATTAAAGTTTAATATCATTTGATTATGTGAAATTTTTGTGTTTATCTCTTTTTTTATTAATGATAATTGAATCTTACTTATTTAATGTATATGATGAAAAAATAGACATAAAAATTTCACATGATCAAATCATGTAAAATTTTAACACTAGAATATCTATTCTCATAAATATAATGCAGGGAAAGGAAAGATAAATGTTTTTTTATGACAGAAATAATCACGGACAAATTTTAATGAGTCCACCAATTGGTTGAGTCCGTAGCCAGATGCAGCCGAACAAAAATGAACCATACAAAAAGTAGTATGTGACTAGATCTTTTGGATGCCATGTGGAGATGCTTCAGCCCACACATTTCCAAGCAAAATATCTTCGGTGACGTTTCATGGGATGCTTGTGAGATAATGATATCATCTTTACCAAAAAGAATGATTGGATGACAACGTTTTCTGAAGTTACTGTTAATAAAACGGATCTATTAATTTATGAAATAATTATCTGATCTAATAGAAATAAGAGTATGGGGTCCATTACTTAAAATAAATAATGAACTTCACTATTTTATTGTGCATGGGATAATTATCTCATGTCATGTAATATGATATAATTATTTCCCTTAATAAAAATAGAGAAACCTTGCTCACAAATATAAAAAAATACGATATAAATAGAAGATAGAAGCCATCAGTGCAAGAATAATGTCTTAACTACACCAAATATTTTTCTAATCAGTCTCATTTCAAAATCAAATTCCACCCTGATCACTTTCCTTGAACTTCTGCTTATCTTTCCATTTCCCATAACATGTCTTAAACCTCATTTGCAATAAGAATATGGCTTAAAGTTTCATTTTGAAGTTTGAATCTTAATACAGTCTGAACTATGTCTAAGGTGAATATTGCTGGAAAACACGCACAATAAACTAAAAAACAACGAAAAATGTCAAAGAGTTGGTCCCACGTTAATTAAAACGTTCAACCTAAAAGCAACAATAATTGGAGAAACATAGAGTAAACAACATATGGCAATAATTTGCGTAGAAATGGGATAATGAACCAAAAATGCAAGACAACCCATGAGAATCAAGGTCATAATACCAAAGGAATTATTTCACAAATTTCAATGTTTAGATGGGCCACTCTTAGCTCCAAATTAATTTAAAAATTATCACTCTGTTCTCGATTCAAAACTTTACATCAATCTGTCCATATTTAATTGTTGATTGGACAAAATAATCAATTACATTGTCCATGTAATCGATTAAATCACATGATATTAAAGTATTCGTTTATGATAGTTGTGTAATCGATTATTGTGCATTATGTTCGACCCTTAAGTAAATCGATTATAACAATTATGCAATCGATTAACTTTCGTGAAAGCCAACATTTTGGTTGAAGAAGGGGTTATAACAAAGTTTAATTGACTACCCAAAACACTAACTCCCAAATTCGCGATTTTTGCCCAAAATCTTCCTAAAATTAGTGTGAATATGGTTTGCCAAACTTGTCAGATTGCTATCAGGTAATCTAAAATTCGACGGCAGTAGCAGCGAGTAGAATATGATACAAAATTTGAGATATTTTATCATAAAATTTTGGAAGATTATAACTTTTGACTTGAGTGTCGAAATTAGACGTTTTTTTTTATTTCACGTACCTATTCGAGAGCTACGCGTGGCAAGTGATAAATACTTTAGGGGATTTGGTCAAACAAATTTTCCAAAAAATGCTTCTTCGTGCCCTGTTTCGCATATTTTTTCTTTATGAATGATGTTATTTGAATTTTTACTTTCCAACACTAACAAGTAACCCTCTAGGAATATTTCAAGGAATAAAAAAAATCACATGATTCGGACTCTCGAGCCAAAAAAAATTACTGTAAATTTTGGATGATCATCCAGTAAACGGTCAAACATGAACAAATTAGTAAAAGGTCAAATTTTTAAATAAAATCAAAACATAGGCATACTAATAATTTTTATTTTAAAAAGGGGCTAAAGATTAAAAAAAGTCGCCAACCTTATCTGCAATTCAATATCCATTAGCCTTTATACATTGTTGGGAACCACTATCTCACTTATGGAACCTAAGACTATGTATGAATATTTTGAGTTACACGGAAAGAAATGAAAAGAGAGTATAAATGAATTGGATTGATTTTCTTTTGTTTGGAAGCACAATATGAAGAGAATGTGCAGAGTATAAATTCAAAACTTAAATATATAACTAGATTTAAATAATATTATAAATAACTATATAACTATATTTCAAAAGATTTAATGTGGGGTCAAAGATATCTATAACATTCATCAAATGAATCATTTTGGAGAACCAACTTAATGTCAAAAAGTAACCAATCAAATTGATGTAAAAAATTAACATTGAAGGACTATTTTGATGTATTTATTATTTGAAGATCAAACTAATGACACTTAAAACTTTTAATGACCATTGGCAAAAATGGATGGCCAATGTACCCATGTTCCTCTTCATTTCCTAATCTATTTAAACTCTCTATTAGGGGATGGGCTCCCATCTCATTCCTTTACTTTCCCTCTACCATCTTTATAACAACCCTCATCATTAAGATGTGTTAAATAAAGGTTAAAGTGAGACAATGTGAGAATTAAGTGACTGTTAAGAGAATTTTAACAGTTAAATCATGAAATTATCATGATAATTCATATGAGGATACAATTTATGCCTAATAATTCAATTAGGACCTAAATAGGAGCAGGAGTTATGTTGAGAGACATCGAAGTCAATTTAACAAAGACAATGTTATTTTGGTAATTTGACATAACTAGGTCTGAACTGAACTCTGTCAATCTAGTTAAATTGTTTGCTAAATTTTATGGATATAAGTGGTCTTAATTTAAAAAAAAATGATGTGTAGAAAATTTAAAATAATTAAGTCAACGAGTAATTAAATTAGAACCAATAGGAATTTAATTAAAAGTTATAAGTCAAAGTAAATTAAAACTTGTTAACTAAGCTTAATTCTTGGTCAAAGTTAATTGTTTTTCTTTCTTTGCTATAACATATGCATGATTCCTTTCTTTTATGATTGTATAGCCAAAGTTTCAAGTGAGTAAAGAATAAGTACCAACCAATAGGAATTAAGTAACATAAACCTTTGAAAAGTCAATTTTTTGTGTGCTTTGTTATATTTGTTAATGTAAGTTGGTTCTCTTTTGTTTATTCTCTCTTCTGCATGCCATTTCTCATGTTAAATCAAGTTTATTTAAAGGTTAAAGTCATAACCAATAAGAATTAAGTTGGATAAGTATTTGAAAAGTTAAAATTGGTGGCTTTATGATATTTTTCCAATCATAGGTTGTTTTCTCTCCTATTGGATGCATTCCACGCCATTTTTCTTGTTGTTTCATGTATTGTTACAAATTGAAAGTGAACATCAACATTTGATAGCCAATGAAATGCTAAAGGTGTTGTTAAAGTCAAAAAGCAATAAAACTTATGGGTTTTATAAGAGTTATGTTATAGGAAAAATGTTTGTGTTATGTTATAGAGATTCGTTTTGCGTGCCAGAATTTTTTTTTTTTTTTGCTGCGGGCCCCTCAAAATGTTGTGTGTGTAGGAAATTTCTTGTGGTAGCGTTAAATGATAGATGATAAACCCAAAACTTATACATTAAGCTACTTTAAAGCATATATTGTTGGAATTTATGTTGAAATTGTATAGACAACTATTGGTTATGAATAAGAAGTGGGTTAAGGAAGAAAAGAGAAAAAGAAAGTTGAAGGGGTGTGTGGGTTTAATAAGTCCCACATTGGACAACTAGTAGGAGGTGAGACACCTCACACTCCTAAATTGCCCCTTGGGGTACTGCACATTTTGTGGAGAGGAGAGGAGCTAGGTGGGCTTGGGACCACCACGCGCGCCGCCGCAGCCGTCTGTCCGGCTCAGTTCGGTTGTGTAAAATGAATTTTTTTATTAAATAATTTTTAAATTTTTTGTCCAAAATTTCCCTATGACTACCCGTTGCTTCCCTCCAATTTTTCCAAAACCAAACATTTATACTCGCCGATTTTTTGAGCGTTTAGAACCGAACCGGTCACCGGTCGTACCCGTTTGCGGCCGTCAGTCACGGAGTTTTGCTGCCAGCGGCGGTTCATTGTGATCGGTCAGTATCTATAAATAGACCCCCACACATTCAGAAATATCATCCAATTTTCAGCATTGTTACTCTGCCAGAATTTTTCCTTCTTCCGGTTTGCATCCTCCTTTCTGATTTCTGGTGTACTTTGCTCTGGTATATTGTTGTGTTCGTTTGGGCTGCCGACTGGTAGTGCCGCCACTCCTCAGACGAAATCCGTTCTATCTGGGAGACACTTGTCCATCTACCTTTGGCATCAATGAGGGGGCAAATTGTCTTAAGGAGACACGTTCTGTGGATTCAGATTTAATTTCTCATGCTGTATACATTCATCTGTCTGTTCCATTATACTGACATCAAGTAAGTCTGTTCTAATTTTCATAATTGCACTATGTATGATAATTCTAATTATTAATCTCCTCTGTTCTATACATGGGTTCAAACCTCTTAGTGATTTAATATCACCCACTGTCTTCAAATAACATATAGTTCGGTTCCTTCTTGGGTGTTTTAGTTTAAGCAAGTTTTTCTTCTTCTTTCTCTTCTTGGCCAAGAGCTTCATGGTGGAAAGAGTGTGAGAGAGCTTGGTGATTTAATCACTATTTCAAAAAACTTCCAACATGAAAAGATAGCTAGTGAGCTTGTGATCAAAATTCCTAAAATTGTACACCTTGAGAGTTTGTTTTGAGTGAGACATCTTCTCCTAAAGCCTTCAATATAGTTGCTGTCCTATGAGTGTTTGATGTCTTTTTCTTGGTTTTATATGTTGGAGAAGCCATAAATCATCAAAAGGAAGCTATTTGAGGTATTATATGTCATTTTGATCGATTGGAAAATGATGTTTGAATTTAGGTTTTCCTTTGCTTTTCCATCGTTTTTTATCGATGTTTGATGATGTTATTTGAGTGGTTTGATGTTGGATATGAGTTTGTTATTGATTTCAAGTTGAATCAAGTGATGACAAGCTAAGAAAATGCATGCAAGATGTTGTTTTTTTAAAAGGCCAATTCGGCCATGAATAGTAAAATTAAGGTTTGTGTTTTGTATGATAAAATGTGTATGTGAAACATGGATTCAATGATTAATTAAGTGCATAAAGCCATTGGATCAAAGTTTGAATGTGAAAAGGTTATAAAACCCTAACCTACGTATTTCGGCCATTATAGGTTAATAGGGTAAAAAACTGTGTTTAATTTATATGGAATGATACTAAGTGTCTTTTGTGTGTAATAAAGTGTAATGGAGTGGTTAAGTTGAGTGTTTAAAGGTATAAAAGTAGTTTGACACTTAAAGAGTCATTTAACTAATGATTTCAAAGTCATAGTTAAGTGTGTGTTTGTGATGCATGATGAAAGATTAAATGGAACATAGAATGATGTAGTAAAATCTTGGGAAATGTGTGTTAAGAACCTATCAGGGTCCGGCCATATAGGGATTAAGTGACTTGGAATTGAAGTTAATTAATAATTAAGCCTATAAACTTAATTGAAGTAAGTTTCAAGTGGGTTTAAGGAGTTAAATCTCTAATTGATTGTATTTGGATATAAGTTTAACATTATGTGAAAAAATGTCAATTATTAGGGTTTAGGTCTAACTTGTGGTTTGGGCGTGAATTGTCAAGAATGAAATGTGGAATTGACAAGATATAAGTCTTGTGATACATTTCGATGTGTGAAAGTCAAATCTGATATATATTTGGATAACATGTGTGAATCAGGAGATACAATGATTCCTGATCAGAGTTATGAGGATTTGACCTAGTTACTTGTGTTTCAAGTAAGCTTGCTATAGAAGCTTCAAGAGGTAAGCTCTTGGTTTAGGAGAATTCTTCCTCTTTATTTGTTCTACCAGGATTTAATGATCATGGTGGTACATCTGTGTGTTTATGTTTATGATTTTGGATACTAAGTGTAATTACATTCATATAGGTGATAATATGATGTGATGTGATATGAGATGAATATATGTATATGAGTATATATGTTAGTTCTTGGCCAATGAACAGATCAAATATAGCCATGAGTACTCTTATTAACAGTTGGCTCTTGTTGCTCTAGAGAGACATAGGTCCTCAGAGATATTTGTACAGACTGGTGGTCTGATTTTAGTTATGCTTGGATGATGTATGTTATACTATGTATCTAACTTTCCTTGTAGGAAGTGGATTCATGGATGGAGACTTCTCCATAAACCCTCAGTTTTATTGAGATAGTGAAAATCTCACTCTGTTTAGGGACTTAGATTTCAGGTACTCCAGCAACTGTTGATCAGTCATCTCAGGTCAAGTGGCCTGTGCAGAGTGGCTAAAGATGGAGCTGGATCTTATGCTTAGCTATATGTGTATATTTGTTTTGAGGCATGAGTACTGGTCATGCATGTTTATATTTGATATCCATTTTGAGAGGCATCTGTAGCCTTGTTTATATTCGTGTATGTTGGATATTAGTTTCTGTAAGCATATTCGTATTAGCATAGAGCCATAACTCAATGTACGAGATATTTCAGATAGCTGTTTGTATCTGTTAGTTAAAAGTTATTATGTTTAAGAGTGATGGGAACTAGTACTGAGCCAGATTCTGTATGAATTCATAGATTAATCCCAAGTCTGAGAATATAGATATATTATTTGTCTGAATTATTTATATATCAGGTATTATAAAAATGTGGGACTATTCCCTAGATTTATCCGAATTACAGTCTTTATATTGTCAGTAGGTTTCTCTTCAAAATGGTCCTCATGATCATATTTGGATAGATCATTTTTGTTGAGTACAGATATATAAAGAATAGATGTAGGTACAATAATCAAGAAGCCTGTGTAGGTATGAGACTGTACATATTACAATAATTGGATTTAAGAATTTCACATGGCAATACATACATAAGGAAAATAGTTTTAAGATGCTAAGAATAACGTAAGAAAAATAATATATGGATTAAAGAAAAAGTTTATCCGTCTTTTAACATAAGGTAAAGGCAACACTTAGATTAAGTCTTCTGCTTAAATCATAGTTTTATGATGCACTTTTGTATTATTTGCACGTTAACAAACTGGCTGCAGATGAGATGTTACAATCCCCATCCAAACATAAAACATAAAGCAGCACACCAAACAATAAATTGCATTTTCACAGTCGTTTCTGGATTCATTTCTGAAATATGATATTGGGTTGATGTTTGCCTCAAAAAGAAAATAAAGGCAATGAAAAGGAAAGAAATATGATGGACATAGATGAAATGTGCATAATGTTATGGCCATAAGTAAATCTGTACACAGCAGTAGGTAGTCTGTACTCGGTAATTACAAACATTGTAGTCAACCTCCAAGACCAATTGTTTTGTTAGTTGCCCTTTAATTACTTGTTAGCTGTTATTGCTAACCTAAGATGACGAAAATTCAATCAGCTATACTTCATATGTTCTATCTACCAGATGATCCATGTTCATGCAATCATGCTCCAGATGTCAAATTGTTCATTTCATCGCTCACCTGTAGTATATTGCAAGAGCATAACCTTTAAGCAGCAGCCACCAGAGTTTAATGTCAGATTGACAACCTAGCAATAATGATGCAACTATTGAGGTTCAATAATGAGAAACTTGGGTAGCATTTGTCAATTTCCCTTAACTCTGACAGCTACTGCTTATTTGTAAGAAGGATGGTTTAAATAGAAGGGGGACTGGATCCGCATATTCTGCAAGAACTAGAATCGTGAACGAATAGGTTTATCTACTCTTCCAAAACGTGTCTGCGTAGACGTATCTCTGTTGTTATCATTATGAGCCTTGATGAATTCCAAAACTAAGCAGGTCAACTCATCTTGATGACAAGAGTATTCATGATCAGCTCCTTCTACGATGCACAGTTCATGATTAGATATGAACTTACCAAACTCTAAAGCATCTTCTGCTGGTACAGTTTCATCCATGGATCCATGAACTGTCAAAACTCTGTATCAACATTCATGAAGTGACTAGCAATGTAACAGTAAAACATGAAGCGATTGATTTTGCAACATTTTCAATGAAATAAATGCATATTATTAGATGTAGTAACAAAAATTACCTGCAATTTTCAGGAATTGATAGGCAGGCAAGATGGGTAATAGTAGATAGACGATCCATCAAACTTTCTTCAGTAACACGATACATAATCGTCCCTATGGTAAGAAAAGGAATGTGTTAATCAGACTGGATGAAGTAAATTGATAACAAGAAAAATACAGCAACGGTTGAAGACACTGTTTTTAGTAGCTTTTCGATAGCCACTATGATGTAACATAATGAGGAAGCTTGAAAGGTTGATGACAACAATGGAACAAAAAGTCATTCAACTGTAAAAGGCCACTATGATGTGTCAAAGCAACATGTTGACGAAGAGATGTCACCATTCAACACCAAGACTAGAGATTATTAGAACCACGAGAGCAGCCACATCTAATAGCTCACTTCCTTTATTTTTAACATCAACTAACAACGTTCATGGCAACAAAAGAACAAAGAAGCAATAAAAAAAATCACCAATACATTATGATTTAAAAAAAAAATCACAAATGATTGGTGAATAGAACTCAAAGATTATTACGTTTCATAGCTCACCTCTTTTATTTTTAACATCTATAAATCCATCCTGTTTGATCCTTTGTATAAAATCTTTGCCCAAGCGACTTTCCATGCCTCTGGCTAGATTAAACCGGCCAGATATATTGACAACAATATCAACATCCTTATATTTTGAGGCATATAAGAGCACCACATTACCCCCTGCAGAAACCATTATAGTGAGTAACTTACCTGAGGAATTAAGGATTGTAAGATACTTGTATAAGGAAAATTATATTACACTCAAGGAGAACTTAAGTTTCAGTTACCTTCAAAACTTATGGAAGACCACAATCTCCATTAAAACCGTATAATTATATCTTCAGTGTAAGCAACGTGAAATTGTTCCACTTTTTATCCTCCATATTTTCTAGTCTTTCTCAAACATTTTCACCTCTAAATTGTACAAGTCCAAACCATCTCTTGGACAATTTTCCTTCATCTTTACCTATTGATGAAAACTACACCTAGCTCAAGATAAATATATTCCATATATAACTTCTTCCTTGTAACATTGAACATCCAACGCTCAAGATATATCTACACTATGTTTACTATTAAAAGCAGATCATATTATCACCCCAACAATGCCATCACACGCTTTCTCCAAAGAAATGAAAAACCAAACAAAGATTTAAACTTTTCTCACTGTACATTTCCACATATCTTCTCAGCAAAGAACACAATTTCCAGAAATTACCTTGAAATAATTATACTAGGTCCTTATTACCTCTATTATCCACCCATGCACACAAAATAAATTATTTTTAAAAATATTGTTAACCTTTTAAAAAGAGAAACTGAAAAAAAATAAAATTATTTACCCAAATCGGTAACATTGGGCAGGAGAGAAAACAATACCAAACTGCCATTGATGTATTGCTTATAGGCTGTCTTTTCAGTCCACAACTAACTTCAGTTTCATATGCTAAGCATAATTGTAATCTGACCTTTACTGTGGCCAACAATTGCTGTAATTACATATTTCTCCTCACGGAAGTTTTGAACTACAGCTCGCAGGTCTTCAACTTCTCTGTTGTAGTTACCATACTGAAATGAACCTTCACTTTCCCTATAAGACAATTGCATGAGTTATTAGCTGACAAATTTATAATTCAATATTAAATTATTTTCGTTCAGTATTAGAACAGGTACATCCATGGGTTATCTCCAAGGTAGAATCACTTTTACATTCATTTTATAATAGATTGGTTCCTTTGTTTTGAATGTGGCTATATTAGTTTAAGTCCCATGTTATTTGAGAAAAGAAATAAAGCCATGAATGGAAGACAGTATGTTATTTGTATGTAATAGGACATAAAAAAAAATGTTTTAGCAATGTACAATCTGTGTTATGATTGGGTGCGATTGGTTATAGCAGAACACTTGTATCTTTAAGGAGGTTTCTTGGACACAGCAGCTAATTTGAGATAAGATTAGGCACTTAGATTCTATTTGATGTAAAACACAAGATCTTTTTAAGAGGGTTTCCCTGACAGATGTTTGTTGAGGGATTGGGAAGCTTTGCTCCACTGAAATTTTCCTTTCTCTTTGTTGTTTGTGTTTGTTAGAGATGTAACAAAGCCATCTACGAGCCTTCACCCAACTGCTTAACTTTTAGGAAAGTTGGTCTGTGGTAGTATTTTGCTTTTTAGTAAAGGAGGATCCCTTATCCTCCAAATTCATTGTAAATTTCTTCTCTGTTTTATTGAATTTCTTCATCTTTAAAAAATCACTCTCAATTAAACCCCGATTAGCAAGGGTACGGGTGAGAGCAATCGTTATACGCAACCTTATCCCAGATTCAATCCTGTAACCTTTTAGTCACAAAGAAGCAGCCTTACTACTGCGCCAGGCTCGCCCTCTTAAAAAATAAATAAAAACTTCCAAGATTGATATTGTATTTGTATGCATATAATATAGTCATGTTCAAAAGTTTAAAATCTGAGTTACTGATCATTCTTGGAAGTACATGCCACCATGCAGATCTAAAAAAATAAATCAATAAATAGAAAAGACATATCATCTACAAACACACCAAACTACCCAGAGAAAAAAAATGTGTTTATATTCATTCCCTAAACAAATTAGCAACTCACTAATTTAAAAACGTTATTTTTCCTTTGTAGAGAAGCTTACCCATTTCCAGCAAAGTCAAAGCGGAAGGCACTGATTCCATCTTTTTCCAGAGCAGCAGCAAGGTTCACCATTGGGATCCTTTCCTATAGATAAAATCATCCCATCCTTTAGTTCAGAGCAACCAGTTTCAACATGCAATTATGATTATGCTAGATTCTCAAGTAACCCTTCTACTAAACACAATGATATGTGAAAACTTCATTTGAAAATTTAAAGGCAGGTTCACAATTCAGGACTGAACAATTATGCAAATATAGAGATTTAATATATTCCAATGTATTATTATTAGAGGAAGGATATTCTTACTACCAATTCACTACCTATCTAATTACCATTTGATCAACATTTTCTCTTTTTTCAAAAACTTTTTAACATTCTCTTTCTTTGATCCAATGGTGATTAGATAGGTAGTAAATTAGTAGTAGAAAATTTTGGTAGTAAGAATATATTCTT
The DNA here is from genome assembly GCA_032173675.1 of Gastrolobium villosum. Taxonomy (NCBI): domain Eukaryota; kingdom Viridiplantae; phylum Streptophyta; class Magnoliopsida; order Fabales; family Fabaceae; genus Gastrolobium; species Gastrolobium villosum. Next base: position 99,694 of record JAVKPL010014016.1, read on the forward strand.
CTTAGTATTATACCAAACGTATATATAAAATTATTAATGTCATTTTACCCGATAGTTTAAACTTTTGAGTTGAATTAATTTTTTACTTTTTTACATCAAAGTCTCGGTGTCACGGGTTCGATCCTCACCGTCGTCCTCACCTAATTAAGATCTTTTGTGGAATTTTTTTAGCACAGATAAGTTGGATCTAATATATCATCTACCTCCCAATATAAATATATAAAATCATTAATGTATATAAAATCATTAATGTAATTCCATCCAACATTTGGGTTGAATCGGTTCTTATTAAAGAAAATAGCTTCATTCACATAAAAATGTCAAGAGAGACAACCTTGGAAGATTGAAAGCCGTGGCACACGATAACAAGTTCTGTTGAAGCCGCATCATGTAAGATCCCAACAAGATTTTCTCCATGGCAATTTTGCATAATAACTCTCCTTTCTGCACAAGAATTGCACGGTTAGTAAGATAACAACATATATACCGTTACAAACAAATCAAGCAACTAAATCTCGTACCGTCTCGCATGATAATTTTCGATTCTGCGTTTTAGTAAAACGAATTGTGTTAATTCTTTTCTTTTTATCGCCGCTCGCTGGTGTAACTCTGCATTTCCCTAATTAGACGAGGATGAAGACGAGGGTAAAATTGTAAAAAAGAAATTCTTGCATAATCGTAAATGTAAATGTAATTTTTTTTTTTTTTTTTTTGATAAAAAAGGAGGGCCTAGCCCAGAAACACTACAAAGACAACTGATTCAGGTCTACAGACAAATGGTCAACAACCAAACTAAAACAAAAAAGGTTCCAAAAAGGAACTGAACTCATAGGGGGAGAGGAAAAAATCCTCAACTCTCCCTCCTTGCAACTCAAGCCTAACTTAGCTAAAGAGTCAGCAACCTCGTTCTTTTCTCTAGGAAAATAATTCACAAGAACCTGATCAAAACCTGCAGCTGTGATTTTAATCAGAGCAATCAAGCTAGCCAGCCCACAAGCATCAATATCAGACCCGAGACAAGAGATGGCTTCTTTACTATCACAGCCAATCCACACTCTGGTTATCGCTAAACTAGCAGCCAGCTTCAGACCATGCAGAATACCTCTAAGCTCAGCTTCCAAAGGAGAGCAAGGACCTATATGATAAGAGAAGCCACTGATCCAGCTTCCTTTCGGTGAACAGACCACCCCACCACAAGCACCAATGCTGTCCGGTTGCTGCACAGCTCCATCAACAAAAAGCATAACATCAATGGGAGCCCCTCCCAGGAAAATCTTCCCAAAATGAACAGGATTATCAGGACCAAGAGCAAAAGGATCTATATTTCCATTTCTCTTCATACCTGTCAAAAAATGAAGAATTTTCTTGATTGGATCCTGAGGTCTAGAAAAAACAGGATCATGAATAATGGAATTTCTCCATTGCCACAGATACCAACAAGTAACAAAATAAATTTCCTTCCAAGAATTCCAAAGCTGTGATTTAAAAGGCTTAAAAAGATTAGCTCTAAACCACTCTCTCCCATTCAAAGATAGGAAAGCAACAGGAATAAAGCCTCCAAACCACCTTCCCCAAATGCTCCTGGCCACTGTACAATCTCTGAGAATGTGCATTAAAGTTTCTTGTTCCAGCCCACAAGAGGGACAGCCACTCTCCCCACCACCCCAGTGGCAAGTAATGCTCCTCACAGGAAGCTTATTAAGGCAAGCTAACCATAAAAAAACAGCAATTCTGAAAGGACCTCTCCACTTCCAAATAGCTGCCCATAAAGAGTCCTTAATAGGCTGGGACCTCAGTAAATGATTATAAGCATTTTTAACAATTGATTTACCTGGGCTAATCACTTTCCAGTTAAGCCAATCACCAAGATTCCCAGGACTAGGGGGAGGAATATTGCTCAATCTAATGCAAGCTGCAGCATCCAAGAATTGATCCAAATACTCCCAGTTCCAATCATTAGTATTGGAGTCCACCATATCCCAAACTTTGAGATCCAGGTCAGACATAGGAGGTTTAATGAGAGCCAAATCAAAAAGAGGATTCGGCGAACCACCCCAACGATCCAGCCAGAAGTTCACTGTCTTGCCATCCAAAACCACCCACTCCAAGTGATGAAGAATCTTAGAGTGAGCTAAACATATGTTTTTCCACAGAGAAGAGTCACAAGGCTTAGCAATAAGGCTACGGTAAGGATCATGATTTCTACCATACTTTCCAATAAGCACCCTCCCCCAAAGGCTATCTTGACCAGATAAAAGATTCCAGGCTAGCTTCTGGATAAAAGCCTCATTTTGAATCCTGAGATCAATAATACCAAGACCACCACACTCCTTAGGGTGGCACATGATCTCCCAGCACACATAATGGGCCCTTTTTTTGGTCTCCGTATCTCCCCAGATAAAATTCCTTTGAAGCCTCTCAATTTCCTGGCAAACATGCAAAGGAATAATATTATTTTGCATATGAAAACTCGGTATAGCAGAGATAACACTTTTTGCAAGAGTAATTCTGCCTGCCAAAGATAGGCATTTAGACTTCCACCCTTGAAGTTTATTCTGGACCCTAGAGATAACCTCAGCATAATGGTCCTTTTTAATTCTGCCATGCCTCATCATAGACCCCAAGTATCTCCCCAAATTATCAACATTCTTGAAACCACTGGCAACAGTAATAGCCCTCCTGACATCCTGAGGGGTATTCTTCGAAAAATAAATACAAGATTTCTCTATGCTAATACTTTGACCAGACATCATAGAGAACTTATCCAGGCACTCAGTGATACAACTAAGTTGATTCAAAGAAGATTCAGCAAAAATGATGATATCATCAGCAAACATAATATGAGACAAAGGAGGACCAGACTTACCCACTTTAATTGGTCTCCAATTACCATTCTCCACTTCATCCCGGATTAAGTGAGAGAGCTTTTCCATACAAAGGATAAAAAGATAAGGAGATATAGGGTCCCCTTGTCTAATTCCCCTTTGAGAGTGAAAACTGGGAGTTCTAGCCCCATTCCAGAGAACTTCAAGGACTGGACTCGAAACACAACCCATTATAGCATCAATTAACTCACCAGGGAACTTCAAGTCAGTTAAAACAGATTTGATAAAACTCCAACTAAGCTTGTCATAAGCTTTTTCCAGATCAATTTTAATAGATAAGAAACTCTTCTTTCCCTTCATTCTATGCATAGAATGTATGAGTTCCTGAACAATAATAATATTGTCCTGGATATTCCTTTTGGGCACAAAGCTGGCCTGATTAGGGGAAATAATCTCCATAAGAAGAGGCTTGATCCTATTTGCCAGAATCTTGCTAAGGCCTTTGTAGATAGTATTGCATAAAGCTATAGGCCTGAATTGCTTCATCAAGCAAGGTCTCTCCACCTTGGGAATCAGCACAATCAGAGTGTGATTAATCTTACCAATTTGATCAGGATTCTGCAAGAAGAACTGCATACTGCTGAAAACTTGCTCCTGGAGGATCTCCCAATTTCTTTGAAAGAATAAGGCAGGAAACCCATCAACACCAGGAGCTTTAAGGGCAGGCATTTGGAAAAAAGCTCTCCTAACCTCCTCAACCGAGAGCTTCTCAGACAGATTTCTGAGATGATCCCCATGTAAAACAGGCCAAGTATTACTAGTATGGAACCAAACAATTTCTTCCGAATCTTTTGAGAATAGATTTAGGAAAAAATTTCTGGCTAACTGAATAAGCTTCTCTTCATCAGAAATCCACTGCCCCAAACCATCCTGGAGTTTCAGAATCTTATTTCTCTTCCTTCTAACAACAGTGCTAGTATGGTAGTACCTAGTGTTCCTGTCACCATCTCTGATCCAATCACCCCTAGACTTCTGAAACCAAATCTGTTCCTCCTGATCAAGGATGTCAGCTAACTCTCTATTCAACACCACTTCCAGCTTTTCCAAGTGATGGTTATTAGAGGAGCTCAACTGATTTTGGATACCCTCCAATCTAGCAATAACCCTGTTCTTCCTGTGATGAGTGAAACCGAAGACATTTTTATTCCACTCCTTCAACAGAGGCACAAAAGACTCCAGATTGCACAGCAGCCCAACCCTGGGGTTCCAATTCTCTTTCAAGAAAGCCTTAAACCTGACATCATATTGCCAAGTAGCCATAAATCTGAAAGGTCTTTCCCTCCATCTTAGATCCTCAATAGCCATTCTAACCAAGATTGGACAGTGGTCAGAAAAAAGTCTAGGGAGAACTAAGATGTCAGCATTTTCAAAGGAGGCTCTCCACTCCTCATTACCAACAGCTCTATCCAGCCTTTTATACACTCTGTCTAAGTGAAGAAACTTAGGCCCTTTCCAAGTGAACCTATTGCCTCCACCACCCAAATCCATCACCCCACAAGCATTAAGAACATCCACAAACCTGTTGCATCTGTTCATATCTCATTAATGTAATTTTTATTTTTTATTTTAATGCAATGTATTTTTATTGAAAATGTAATTCAATATAATGTATTTTTAGTTTAATACATAAATTCTAATATAATGCGTAAAAGTTTATTTCATTGAAAATATATTTTTATTTTGGGAAAAATATTTATTATTTTAAAAGAAATGATGTCGTTTTGTTGTATAATTGATGATTTTCTACTTTCTTTTTTCTCTATTTTTTCTCTCTTCCTAATTTTAGGAAAGAAGATACTAAATATAAATCAAAATGACGTTGTTTAATCTAAATGACATAAATTAATGTCATTTAAAATTAAAAATATTTTTCACTCTATTTTTTAATTCAAAACATCAACATCAACTACATTTTTATCCTAAATTAATTGGGTCGGTGTAGATAAATCCAAATAAAAGATACAAAAAGGTTGAAAAAAGATAAAAAATAAAAATAAAAAATAAAATAGTAATATATATATATATATATATATATATATATATATATATATTCAAATATAAAAGTAATAAAAGAAGTGGAAAAGTAGAAGAGGGGAAATAAAGAGGAAAATGACTAAAGAGGGACCATTTCGAACATAAGAATAACAACCGGTCTAACCCTCCACCATTCTTATAGCTCTTCTTCATTCCGTTCTAAGGCACATTGTCCGCCAATCTATATCACACTTTATTAAGTCTTGTTTTACTACTTTCCCCCAAGTAAGTTTCGGTCTACTTCTACATTTCTTTGTGTTGAGCTCTTGGTAACATACTTTTGTTCTTACGGGAGCATCCATGGGCTTTCTCATTACGTGTCCACACCACCTCAATCTATGTTCTCTCATCTTTTTAGACACCGGTAGTACTCATACCTTTCGTCGAATATCTTCATTTCTTATCTTATCCATTTTCGTATAACCACACATCCACCTTAACATCCTCATCTCTGCTACTCCCATTTTATGTTCATGTTGCCTATGTGCTGGCCAACATTCAGCTCCATATAGCATTGCAGGCCTTATTGCTGTTCAATAGAATTTTCCTTTTAACTTAAGGGGGATTTTGCGGTCACACAAAATTCCAGATGCACTATGCCATTTCATCCACCTGCTCTGATTCTATGATTTACATCCTCATTTATCTCTCCACTTTTTTGCAAAATGGATCTCAGGTATCTAAAAGCATCTTTCTCGGGTACCTCTTGACCACTTAGATGGACAGGATCTTTGTCTACATCTCTAACCAGAGAAGGCTCACACTTCAGATACTCAGTCTTGCTCCGACTTAACGTGAATCCTTTAGATTAAAACAAGTTTTGTTTTTATATCATTGAAAATGTAAAACTGTTTTATAAAATTGGAATCAAACAAATATTTGGATCTACTCGATTCAATTTTGGATAAATCGAAATACAAAATAATATTCAGAGAGAATAAAAAAATTACAATATTATATATATATATATATTGTGTGTGTGGGGGGGGGGGGGTGCGTTATTTTTTTAAAGGGAATATGATTTTTGCACCTGTAGCAGAAAAAATTTATGTCAGAGAGAGTAAATCAAAAAGAAAGAAATTATGGGCATATAAGTGGAAGTGCTTTTTTTCCCGGTGATCACTATGGTTATCACTACTCACACTTCCGCCCGTTGCTATTTGCATTGTCATTTCATTTTCTCTATCCATGGTCGTCTCAAACCTCCACGTAGCTCTTGAGCTAGTCTAAGAATGAGTCGTATCATTCTTGTATGAAACCAATGCACTTAAAATGAACAATTCATTTATATAAGAGTTTTGATGATAACAAACAAGCTTACAAGCGACTTTAAAGATAATACAACTTGCAACAATCAAAAAGTCCAAGGAAGCAGTTCAACAAGACAACAAGAGCAAATCATTCAACACACATGATCAAGATCAAAGATCAAAGATCAAGATTGCAGCATATCCTTGAGAGCTTAGATCTAAATGTAAAGGTAATTCATTAATGATGCATAAATGAGCTCACAGGATATTTAACTCTGCATGCATTATCCATGACACTAATCACTTGAAAGTTTTAATATTTATAAAAAGACCATTGACATATTTCGTAACCTCAAAACATTTTCAACAAGTCAAGGAATTACATTAAAAATGATTATAGGCAAGTAGGAATGCTTTACAACACAAAAAATTGCAATACTTATGCTTTGTCAAGAAAGTATTCGAATACTTTCTTGAATGTATTCGAATACTAATGTTGTGAACAAAGTATTCGAATACCTTAAGAAAAGTATTCGAATACTTGATGAAGTAATCGAATACTTCACAAAAAATATTCGAATACTTACTGGGCAGTAAGCATTCCAACGACTATAAATGGCTAGTTTCATACCAACACCTATATAAACTCATTTATTACGATTCAGAACACTAAGAATTATTGTTCCATTGATTTTGCTATCATTCTTGACTACTCTCATTGAATCAAACACATTCTTTACTTGTTCTTACTCATATTAATCATAAAACTCCTTTAAGCTTCATTCTTGTGTCATTGATCAATGCCCATAAGCTTCAACTTGTATAATTTGTACTTCAAGAGTACAAATCCATTTCTAAATACTCTCATTTTATTTATTTGAATTGAGGTAGTGAGATCCTAGTGAGAATGTTGCTCATAGCCTAAGAAAGTGAGTTGAAGTGTAAGGGTTTCAAGAATCAAAATTCTTGAAGGTTGTAGTGGTTTGTTAAGCATCCATGAAGCTTAATCATTAGAGGAAAGTTGAACGAGCGGCTTCAATCTGGACGTAGGTCACGGTAGTGGTGATCGAATCAGGATATATCTTGTTTGCAATCTCTTAAACTATTTATCTATTTACATAAGCATTGTTAGAATACTTAAGTATATTTAAACTTACACTGCATATTATTTGCTTGTATTAACTTCTATTCTTTAAGCTTTGCTTGTGTCAAAATCATATTAACTCAAGAAATTGGTTTTCAAGAAAGAAAGTGAGACATTTTGCGAAAATATTTTTTTAAGTTTGAAAAGCCATAGGAAAATAATAATAATAGTAAATAAAAAAATAATGTAAAATAAAATAAATAAAAAATAACTAAATAAAAAATTAGAGAAATAAATAAATTAATATAGGAAACAATGACTAAAAAGGATAATATGGAACATAGAAAAAACAAGTCTACCCCTCCTCCTCGAGACAATTAATAAAGATTTCCACTCTGTCGTAAGATACCTCATTTACATATGCATTTTGTTGCGACTCACTGCACCGGTCGTACAAGTAATATAATGTTTGAGGAAGAGATCGTTTCCACGAGGATTATAATTCAAGCACTAATTCACTACTTCAACTTAAGTTGGGTAATCAAAATTGTATTTGTATCAGGATTTGCTTTGTAATTTAAAATATTAAAACTAATTAAAAGCAAGAATTAAAAACAAGAATTTAAATATTTGAGTTAATTGACAGAAGAGAAGGGCTTCGATTTCCCTCAACCTCTCTATTATGTTCGAGTTCTTTCTTTAAGATAATTGTCCTTAATATCAATTCAACCGATTCTTTCTAAGTTAATTAAGGCTCAATCTCTTGTTACCCTAAATCTTTATAATCTTGTAAGAACCTTAGTTCCCCGGTTATTCCCCAAGAAAATAAGCATTAAGTTCAAGAACCTCAAGATTGAGCAAAACCCTATGTCTATCCCTAGAATCATAAGGTTTACGATGAAATTTTCAGATAAGGATCATGCACCAATATTCCTATTGCCTTACATTTACCTAAGATCAATCTACAAGATACAAGCTCATAGAAAGCATTACGAAAACACAATTTCATTCATGATAAAAAGAAAAATTAACATAAAGAATTATTCAAAACATAAAAGATAAATTAAGTTCCATTTAACCCTGACTACTATGAAAACTTAGCCGAACATGGCAAAATCAAGAAAGAAAGAAATAGAAAAGTTTCCCCAAACTCCATAGTTGAATGGTGAATCTTCAATATCTCCAGTGCAGACTTGATTTTGGTCTGTCTCCGCCTCTCACGAACATGAACTGGTGTTTCCTCCACCTTCCCTCTGCCTCCAAGTGCCAAGAATTGTCAAAGAATATGAAAAACTATGTAATTCTGCCCCAAATTGTGTTTTTAAGGGCAAAGAATCCGTGCCCTAGGTGGATACTTGAATGGGCCTAAGTTTGTTCATTCGGGGCGCTTAAGCCCCCATTTGGGCGCTTAAGCCTCCAAGATTATGCATGTAGTTTTCACGTGGCACGCTTAAGCCTGAATTTGGGGGGCTTAAGCGCCCACTTCGCATCAGAGATTCTCCTTTATATCGCGCTTAAGCCTGAATTTGGGGGCTTAAGCGCCCTCAGGCAGTGGCTTTTTGCATTTTTTGGAGTATTTGGGGGCTTAAGCCTCATCTTCAAGAATTTGGTTTTTTTTCATTTTTCATCAAATAAGATCTTCATATCTTTAATTCTTGATCTCCATCTCTCCAATCTTCATATTTGCTTCCAATTATCATCAAATACCTTCAAAATAAGCAGATATACATTATTAAATTCATAGAGTTCATGTTTTTGTGTCAATGAACCCTAGATTTTACTTATTTAACTTGATAGTTCATGTAATTTTAGTCTATAAAACAAGATAAACTAAAGGATTCCCAATATCAGTTTTTTGGGAATTTTTAAAAAAAAAATCCCCTACCAAATGTCCCTTTAGTTTGTTTTGATGATTTTAAATAATAATAACTCATTTATTTATAGGAAAATATAAAGCAATTTGACTTTACAAGGCCTTTTATACCAATGAAAATCGGTTAGGGTGGGCATGACAACCTTCATAGAATCTTTTTTTTTCCCAATTTTTGTCCATGGGAATAGAAATGGATAGAAGCAGTGTTTGACAAAATCGATTTAATTTTTTTGTTCCCGAGATTGAACCAGTTCAATATCTGTGCTGGGGAACAGAAAAAAGAATATTTTTTTTTGTTCTAAGGCACAAAATGATAAACACTTGTATCTTTCAATTAGTATCCACCACTACCATTATTATCACCATCACCACTATCCCAACACGACCACTGCTACCATCGTCGTCGTTGCCGTCACCGCCGCCGCCATCATCACCACCACCACTATCGCCGCAGCCACTGCCGTCACCTTCTCGCCACCATTCCCATCATCATCGTTTTAGACATTACCGTCGTCACCACCACCACACCATATGAAAAGGAAAATTATGATCCGAAATTTTTTATACTTAATAGGAATGATTTTTTATTCTATTATTTATTGTGTTATCAAATACAATTCTCATTCTCGGAATAAAAATAGAACATGTTATCAAATACATTTTTTTAGAAACTGTTCCAAGGCACAGAAATAGAAAATAATTTTTTATTTTCAAAAGCAGTGTTATGGAACAAAATAATTGTCATGCACACCCATCTCACCAGAGAGAGAAAAGATCGATATAAAATAGATAAAGTATTTTATCAATAGTTGTTAATTTCTTATACTCTGATAAACCGTTAGAATAGAAAATGTATTCAATTTAGCTCCAGGAAACTTGACTCTACATGTCCCATAGCATTTTTAGTAACTAACCATCTTGGTGATGCTCCGGAAAGTGATTTCATCTTCTTTATAAATTAACGGCTACCCAGCCAGGCGGCCAATAATTATTTTTAATAAATCATAGGTATTCTTTACGAGAGACAATTTTATTTGATCCAGGAATATTCACATTATGGTGGGGGCTAACTCTCTTAAAGAAATTTTTTTACATTCAAAAAAACTCAAACCCAAATTTTGCTTAAGCGGCCATTCAGACATCCTTTTACGTACTGGTTTCATCTCTTTTTGTCGATTGAGAAACCATGCCAAGACCAACCCCACGGGGAAACTATGTTGCCTTGTGAACAGGAAGGGCCCATCAGTATGACTGGTCACTAGAGAACCCTCATCTTCTCGTAGCAATGATCATTGGATCAACATTTCAAAATCTGTATTTGTTTGGAGACAAAAAAAAAAACCACTATAACAAGTAGCTAACGTTGATTAAGATATTTCAGCTTACACAATAATAAAAATTTTAAGAAATTGTTCTCACAAATTATTTTTATTTGTAACAAATATAAATTTAAAAATTATTAATTTTTCTGCCTTCACGGAATAGCTTAAAATTTTGGTTGTTTGACATGATATTAGAGCCAATTACTTAATTAAAAGGGTTCATTTTTTCTGCAGTAAGCCTAATACGACATCGCTTTGGGACAGAAATCATGGTGTTTTTGTAATTTTAATTTATTTCAGGGTTATAATAGCCTTTATATTTATAATTTTTTAAGATTTCAATACCAAAACGACGTCATTTTGGGAATAAATGCAGATAACTTATATGCATTAACTGCAGAAACATTTTTCCCTAATTAAAATGAGTATTTAGATATTGTAATTTGTATCGGGTTTATGCATCTGACCTATGGTATAGAGTCCAAATTAACCACTCTTGGTTTGATAATCCATATATGATCGGAAAAACTTTCTTCTTAGAGAGAATTGACGAATATTGGGCCTTATACTTGAAAGGAACATTGTTGGTAATTCAGGTGTGAGTGATAAAGTCTTATATTAAATAGGAATGAGTTAAGCAAGAAGCATATAAGTGAAATGACCTATAAACCTATGTTCAAAAGTTTTGAATTGAAATATGGTTTCAAATATTATGGGTTTGTTGCTTAACATCAATTAGGGTTGGCAAAACGCGCCAACCCAGCTCGACCCGGCCCAACCCGAAAAAAATGGATTGGGTTAGGGTTGGCCCGAAAAGAGAAACGAGCCAGAAAATCCAACTCAACTCGACCCGAACCGGGTTAGGGTTGGCTCTGGAAAAAGCTCGCAGGTTGGCTCAAAGAAAGCTCGGGGGTTAGCTCGAAATAATTCCAACGGGTTGGTTAGCTCGAAATATTGCCAATGGATTGGCTCGCGGGTTGGGTTATTTTCTTCTTCAAAATTTACCATGATTAAAAAATAAGAAATAAAAACAATCTTCAAAAAATCACATCACAGACCAACCAGTCTCAGATTCTTGCGATTTGATTTCCCAGTCTTGAAGGGCATTTACTTTTGTTTCTTCCATTAAATCTTCATATATGCACCATGAAGATTTTCAGCCCCTCTAAATGTTTTCTCCGGAATGTTGTATGTCCGTCGGACACCATATTCCTCGAAAAAATCAATCTTTTCCATCTGGGTGTTTCCCATCTTCACCAATTCAGGATGTCCATCCTCTCTTTTAACTTGATATAGTTTAGTTCCAATCACTATTACTCCAACCCCCCCACCCCACACCTGAACCATCCTTCTTTCCCCGCGCGCGCACTCTCTCATAATGGATCCACAACCACAACCACAAGATGAACAAATCACACTCCCGAGAAACATCATCTTGTTATGTTAAGAGTTGGTTAAAAGGGGGCAGAATCTTAGGAATAGGCAAAAGAACGAAGGAAAGTGAAGACGATGCGTAACGTTAGCGTATGGTAGTTTTGTAGTTTTGATATTATTATTTTTAATTAAAAAAAATACCCAACCCGCGAGCTGGCTCGTTTTGGTCCGGATTGAATCGGGTCGGGTTGACAACTCATTTATGCCAACCCAACCCGACTCATTTATGATGAGTTTTGGCTCGTTTTTGCCAACCCTAACATCAATAATGTGTGGAGCTTTGTGATCTTTTTTTTTGGTAAAAGGAAAGGGCAAAAAGCCCCAAACAACACAGACTAGTTCAGATTAACTCTACGAAAATTACAAACCAACGAAAAATCTGCCAAATACAAAGGCAAAATCCCAGGAGGAGGAGAATCAAAAATAGTGAAATTATTATTCAAATGATGCTCCAAAGGATATTTAGACAACCAGTCTGCACATCCATTGCTTTCTCTAAACACGTGAACCAGATGCACCTCCCACTCTTTTTGTAACCATGCTCGAATGTGAGTCACCAAACGAAGCTTTGTGATCTACTTCTTATTCATCTTTGTTCACATAACAGATTTTTTTTTTTTTTTTGGTACAGACTCACATAACAGATTTAGCTTTTAGAACAATTGGTTGTTTGTTATTTTTAAACTAATTTAGAAACATAAGCCATAATATATAAAAACAAACTTTTAATGAGTATTTTCAATGTCATTTCAAATTCCGAAATCATAAAAATAAAAATATTAAATTCAATTTGAAATATATTCATATTTCCTTATTCATTAAATAAAATGAATGATTAAATAAATAAACACTAAGAATAATTTAAAACAGTTTATTTAAACAAAGAGATTTAAATAAATAATGTTAAAATTGTTTTTTTTTTTTTTGGTAAAAAAAATTAAAATTGTTTATATTGTATAATTGTGTCATGATAAATAAAACAATTAATTAACAATAAATATAAAGAACAATATAAAATTATTTTAGAGTCAATGAAAGTGTCAAAATCTATATTTGAGCTGAGATAAGAGTAATATTTGAGCTGAGATAAGAGTCAATGAAAGTGTAGCAAAATCTATATTATTCAATAGAACCTCAGGACAGAATGGCGTGCATGACAATCTTCCCAGAATCAATATTTTTTTTAATTTCTGTTCCTGGGAACAAAAATGGATAGGAAACTTGTTTGGTAAAACCAGTTTATTTTTTTGTTCCCGGGATGAACCGATTTGATTTTTGTGATGGGAATAGAAAAAAGAATAAATTTTTTTTCTGCTTTTTCGTTCTTTGGTACAAAATGAGAAACACTTGTCTATCTGAATTACTTTCCACCACCACCATTATATCGACACGACCACCAATATTAATGTCGCCGTTGTCGTCGCACCACCAATGTCGTTGTTACCACCACCACGATTCCACCGGCACCATCACCACCACCTCCACCTATTGCCACATCACCACCAAACATATCACTACAACTACCACCATGCCACCACTACCACCACCATCACCGCCACTATTGCTGCAGCCATTGCCTTTACCATCGCCACCATGCCACCTCCACCGCCACCATCGCCACCAACCATTGTCGCAACCACCGCCACCACCACCATGTCATTACCTCCACCGCCGCCACCATCACCATCAACACAGCCACTGTCGTCACCACCACCAACATCGCCACCACTACTCCCACCATCACCGCCACTATTGTTGCAGTCACTGTCGTCACCATCATCAACATGCCACCATCACCACCCCCGCCACCACCGTCGTCGCAGCCACTGCCACCACCACCATGTCATTACCGCCGCCACCATCACCACAGCCACTGTCGTCACCATGACCACCATACCACCGCCACCACCATTATCATCGCAGCCACTGCCACCATCGTCGTCACAGTCATTGCTGTCTCCAGCACCTCCATGTCATTGCCACCACCGCCGTTGTCGATGCCACCATTGTCGCAGTCACTGTTGTCACCACTACCACCATGTCACCGCCATCGCCACCAACTACCCCCACTATTGTCGCAGCCACTGTTGTCTCCACCACAACCATGTCATTACCACCGCCACCGTCGTCGCCCTCGCCATCGCCACCACCGCCATTATTACCACCACCACGCCACCACTATCGCTGCCACCACCACACCATATGGAAAAGAAAGTGTAATATGAAAAAAAAATTATGCTTAACAGGAATTATATTTTATTATATTATTTGTTATGTTATCAAACGCAATTCTCATTCTCGGAATAAAAATAGAACATGTTATCAAACACATTTTTTTTTCTTCAGAAACTGTTCCAAGACACTGAAATAGAAAAGAATTCTTTTCAAAAATAGTGTCAGGGAACATAATGGTCGTCATGCACAGCTGAAGTCACTGTTCAATAATTTGAGAATTGAAAGGGAATTGAGACATAGAGAAACAAGAAAGATGGAGACAAATAAATAAAGAGAAGAGAAAATAGAGGGAAGAAAGTAGGAGAAATAGGGAAACTTGAAATTCTTATTTAAGATTCAGCGCGTATTATTTCGTATTTATTTTTTAATCCCTATTTTGTCGGTCATAGATGCATAGAAAATCAATCCTTATATAAGAAAGTAATATGAAGATGTGATATTATGATGGATTTTATTAATATCATGTTAAAGGAGATAAGTTATCTCATGTCATAGAGATAAATTTGTGGGCTCCACCACTTAAAAAAATAAAGGGAAATGTTTTTCTCATGTTGCATGAGATAAATTGTCTCATGCAACACACAAAAAATGAGTGGGACCCACTGAAAAGAAGAGAGAGAAAAGAAAAATGTGGGTCCTACCCACTTTTTTAAGAAAAACATATCCCAAAAATAAATTAAACAGAAAAAAAAGGTGGCACAGTTATCAAAGGATAGGGGTGTTCATCATCCGATCCAAACCGATTCAAACCGCGGTAACCGAACCGAAAAACCGAAAACCGAAAAAAAACTGCAACTTTTAATTGGATTGGATCGGTTTTCGGATTGCTTAATGAAAACCGATCCAATGAAAACCAATCCAATCCAAACCGATCCAATATATTAATTCCCCACTACTTAATTGAGTCTTTCCCCAATCATAACCCGAAAATTTCTAAACCCAAGACCCATTAACCTATCAACTAAATCCAAGAAAAAGTCTAGTCACATCTCATCAACAAAATTTTATCTGCGTAGAGCTTCATATCTTTTTGCCAAAAAAAAAAAACACAATATATTATCGTTCACTGATATTTTTGTATTTCAATTTAAAAAAAAAAAAAACCAATATATATACAAAAGATGTTATTCGCATGAAACAAATTTTAGGATTTTCAAAAATTGAAAACCGTTCCAATCCAAACCGAAAAAAATTGGATCGGATCAGATCGGATTTGAACAAAAATCCCAACCGAATGGATGATTAAATGGTCAAATCGAATGGATTGGATCAGATGATTTTTGCTTCCAAAACCGATCCAATCCAGACCACGAACACCCCTATCAAAGAGTGTGTAGGAGAGAAAACTTATCTCATATGAGAATAGTTTTTCTCTATTATGATATATAGATAAAGTTTGTTTGGGAAGAAAATAATCACACACCACATATCCGATAGACTTTTTAATCAACTTGAGCGAAAAATATATTGCTAATTTCTAAGGAAAGAATGTACCTTAAAGCACTATTCAGCATCGATGAGAAAAGATTTTTTACTCGTCCGGGGTAATCATTTTTTTATTAATTTGGTTTAATTTCAGCTTTATTTTTTAAAATGATGTAAGTTAAATAAAATTGTAAGTTTCACTCATAATTTTGTAATTTTTTTTAATTAAGTCATTAATATCATACACAATTTATATATAAGTTTAATTTCTTAATGTTAATTTTACAAACTTGTTATTCTCATACTAATTATTTATTTATTTATTGTATACCTAAAGTCGTAGTGACGAAATACTATTAACTCTAATTTCAAATCCTATAATTCAAATTCTTTAAGGTAAGTCGTGGCCTGTGACCACTATTTTAGATATATAATAAAAAAAACTAGCTTAAGTCATATACGAGAACAATCACTTTATAAAACTAATATTAATTTTATTTGGAGTTTACATTTTTATTTAAAACTCTACTGCAATTACCAAAAAAAAAAAAACTCTACTGCAAAGTATTAGATGTGACTTAAAACGATCTACAAATTATATTACTTAAAAAAAAAACTAAAATTAAACCACATTAGTAAAAATGCAATGAAATTTCAAGTAAAAAAATAAAAAAAGTCTAAAGCAATGTCAAACAGAAAATCGTATTCGAAAGGAGTTGTTACATACAAACCTAATTAGCCATGCCAAGATGATGAACCCAAATGATCAATCCCAGATATATTGAAGAATTCCCTTTGAGAAAATGCTTTAAGGCTCAGAAAATCTCTTGTCATTTCATCGTTAGCACCAGCTGCAGGTGATTGTGTTGATTTTGAAACAAGTTCATTATCTCTTGGAGAATTAAACATACCCTTCATAGTCATATCCTCCTCAAAACCACTACCTGAATGCATAGTACTTGCCATCACATCATTAAAAAGAGAAGATTCTTGATCAGCTTCTGTATTTGCAGCATCACATTCTTCCAAGTAATCAGAGGTTGTTGTTGCAGCTTTATTCCCATAAGATGCCAAACTATGACCAAACCCAGTTCCTATTTCTTCACGTGAAGGCATAACCATTCCAAAAACAGCTGAAGATGAAGCCATATTATTATACCCAGTTGTATTAAAATATTCATGCACGTGAACCTGCTGCTTCAAGTGGTGGGGTCTAAGCATTCCTTGAGAAGGTGCCGTTACTGTTACACCTATTTGTGATGCCTTTTGCAACAAAGCAGTGGCTGACATGTGAGGAGAAACATTGGAATGGAAAGAAGGAAACAAACTAGTTGTAGGGTTAGGGTTTTCATGCTGGATTAAGCACTGGTCGAAATGCATTTGGTGAAATGGTGGAATTTCTGGTCTTAAGTTGAACCCTTGTTCTATTTTCACTGATGATGGTGTTTGAAAGCCATGGCTATGAAGTTGTGTGTGAGTGGATAGTAAAGGGTTCATTGCTGTGATTGTTCTAGTACTTTCCTGTGCTAAGGCATCACAGAAGGCTCTGTGAGTTATAAAACTATCCCTCCTGCAATCATAAAAAAAAGAAGGAAAAATGAGTTATATATGCTTATATGTAAAACTCATGTTTATATATATAATACATTGAAGGGAAAATGAGCTATCCTTTTAAAAGGATATAAATTTGTGTCTTTCTAGGTGATTTACACAAAGTCTGACCAGTAAGACTTTATATAAATATGAAAAGTCACATCACTTACATGTAAACTCAACATAAAAACTTTTCTGATTTACACAAAATCTTGACACGAAACAACTTATGTCTTTTTTAAAGACATGCAACCATGTTTATATATTAAATATAGGGAAAAATGAGTTATGTTAAGCAATGGAAAATGTGTTTTGAAGATAAGCTGATTTGGTTTTGGGATTTGTATATAATCAATTAAAACTAATAAGATTCTTGTACCTAGAGAAAAGGGTTCCACAGTCACATTTATACTCTCTGGTGCCACAAATTTTGGAGTGAGCTTTCCAATCCGATTGAACTGCGTAACGCTTGGAGCACTTGTCACACTTCCATTTCTTCTCCCCATGCTTCCTGAAAAAGTGTTTTTTGATTCCAGTGAGGTCCCCAAGGGCCCTTGATGGGTCATGGTGAACGCATGTTGGCTCTGGACATACATATACTTTCTTTCTTGGTGTTTCTTTGCTATTTTTCTTCTTTAGCTTCCATGGCAAATTATGCCCTCTTCTATGAAGCTGCAGATTCTGATCTCTTTGAAACCCTTTGTTACAAACCTCACAAATGAACCGGTTTGTTGTCATGAGGGTCTTGGGAGTCAAGGCTATCACTTCTGCCTCAGGATCTAAACCGAACCGGGTGAAAAATGATTCAATATTGTAAAACAAACAATATTATATATATTAACAGGCTAAGCTAATTATTGCAAACAAATGTTGATTTTTGCATCAAATTAATTAACTCCTCTATATATAAATATATATATCATCTCAATTAAAAGGAAAAAAAAATATTAATAGTATTGGTCAACCTGGGTATCCTGGAAGGCTTCTCTTCTTTTTAGGTTGTGGTTCTTGATTTGTTGAAGTAGATGAGTACTGAGGATGTAGAGAACCATTGTCATTC
The DNA here is from genome assembly GCA_032173675.1 of Gastrolobium villosum. Classification (NCBI taxonomy): domain Eukaryota; kingdom Viridiplantae; phylum Streptophyta; class Magnoliopsida; order Fabales; family Fabaceae; genus Gastrolobium; species Gastrolobium villosum. Next base: position 117,889 of record JAVKPL010014016.1, read on the forward strand.
CTTGTTCCGGAAGAAGCACTTATTTCACTTGATGCAGATGTCAAATTGGACATGTTTTCATCAACCACCAAGCCTTTCATCATGTCTATGTATATATCAAATTAGATATTATTGAGAAAACAAATTAACTCTATAGATATGTGAGATATATAGAAGAATTTCTGAGATCTAAGAACTGAACCTTATCACAATCTGCTTACACTGCTGGAAAAGGAAACATATGGTAGGGAATGGATCTGATCTCTTTAGCTCATGGATCCACCTTAATTATATAGTTTTCTCTATTCTTCAACCTTGTAGCTTCTTGAGAACACCACCAAGAGAGAAATTAAGAAGAAAAAGTTGAGAAAGATGAATGGATCCCGAGATGGATTGGCTTCAAAACCTATCTATATAAGCATATACAAATCTAGCTAGCTTCTTTAGGTCTTAAACAACCAAATCTCGTTGGCAACTAGCTCCACCAAGTGTGCTTATTCAAGAGTATATGCTAATTAAGCACAGTTAAATTTTTACCTAGTTGAGGAAATTTCATGAGTTATTTGTGTGTGTGTGTGTGTGTGTGTGTGGATGAGGGAGAAAGAGAGAAGAGCTAAGGAGAAGAATGTGGATGAGAAAAGGATATCTGCCTTTGAAGCTAGCTCGCACGTACAAGACCAAAACGCAAGCCAAACTGGCTTGTTCTGAAGTGCACTTTTTGTCTTTTCCTTTTTCTTTTTTTCTCTTGCTCAATAATTGCATTGCATTATAACATTATGATTCTCTTCTCGTGTCTCTCAAATGTAAAAGTTATTAATTATATATATTATATATATTGATAAACAGTAGATCTCTGACAATGATTGATTGTTCAAGCCAAACATTCTTCTCCCTAAAAAGTAGAGATAAAGTAACCGTATGGTCCGTGAGAGATGATGAGTGGCTGATTATGAA
>JAVKPL010014017.1:0-12230 GCA_032173675.1 Gastrolobium villosum
TTTTGTTAGGGTCAAGTACTGTTTGGATATGAACATCTCAGGGTTTTTCTCATTGTTTTGCTGATATAATATTGTTAATGATGTGTGCTTTAATTGCGCAGCGGTTCTTAATCGATTGAACTTAGTTATTGCTGGGGACAACAATTTCTAAAATCTGGGAATGGTGGATGACCTTGCCCACCTGTTCTTGCACTTTAGCTGCAATTGTGGAACCACACTTCATTTCAGGGGAGATATTCGAACCAACTTACATTTTCAGTTTTAAATATCTGTCTTAGTTTAAGTAATTTTAAAAATTCAGCAAAATTTTTTGGAATATGCCTGTATGTATGTTGTTTGGAATATGCCTATTGATAATCTCAGATTCAGATGTTGCTTCCTTAAACAAATGATTGAATTCATCTTAGGAAGTACATTAAGCTTTGAAAGTTTTGGCATGATGTCACTTGGCATGAGTAGAGATTAGAATTGTTCGTCTGTCTGAAATTATGTGCTAGAATTGATGATATGCCTGATATCTCTGTGAAATCTAATCTGAAATCATAGCCTTGAGGTTTGAGCCTAGACAGTAAAATTTTTTCTGAGAGGCCTCACTGTACTGACACTCTAGAACTTGGTTTGTTTCTCTACAAGGCATGCATTTTAACTGATATGATAAGGCAATTTGTTCTTGATAGCTCTGGCCATAAAGCTCACCTGTATAATTAATCTTCCATTGTTATCCCTTTGAGGTTTGAACCTATTCATTGGTAATTACCCAAAATGTTGCTTAACCTATCCATGATGAACTTACCCTAAGTGAGATTGAACTACTGATTTTTCTCAAAAAGAGAGAAAATATCTAAGGTAAGCTCCACTACACTAAGCAAATTGGAAAGGGAAAAAGAAAGAAAGAAAAAAACAAAAAAAAGAAAGAAAAAAAAAGAAAAAGAAAGAAAAGGGAAAAAGAAAAACATGCGGGTGAAGCATTGTGAATAAATTGGTCAAACATAGGAATTGACTTCCCGAAATTCTGTGGGCAAGTTAGTGGAGAAAAATTGATAAGTTCTCAGTGTCAATCTCATAGCATTTGAAGCCACTCTCCATACAAATTCCTACCTTAGCCAGGCCAAATTAAAACCATTGAAAGTCCTTTGATCAGTTAAGTGCATGTGTTTGAATCCTTCAATTTTAAGGATCTTGAGAATATGATCAAGCCTATGGCAGTGTTTCAGCTGTGATGGTTATGTATGTCTGATACCCTAAAAACACAAGAGTGAGAGTGATATAGTTTGTCTTGGTGAGGGATGTTCAGATTACATTCATGAATTTTCAGAGAATTGATGGCATCATCAGAATTCTTGCAGAATTCAGTCAGGCATGACATAATGATTTCTTCAAGTGTTTGGTTGATATTGTGTTGAAACACTGCTGTACAAAGTTCTAAGTTTGAATCAGTTTATTGCTGAGGACAGCAATGTTTAAATCTGGGAATTGTTTGATATGCTCCCAGCATATATACTTTTATAGATCAAAAACAGCAGGAAATCAGATCTAAAACTGTGTATAAAAGTGTATATGTGGTGAAATTATTGAATAAAATTGTCAGACACTCTCTCACTCAAATTCTTCATATTTACAGGAGGAAAATAACAAATAAAGGAGTAAGAAGAAGAATCAGACAGAAGCCCCACGCTCCAAGCGTAGGAACCCACGCTTGAAGCGTGGGAAGAGACTTCAGAACAAGTGAGTCCACGCCTCAAGCGTGGAACTCCACGCTTGGAGCGTGGAGAAAACAAAAATGGCAGAAGCTCCACGCTTGGAGCGTGGATCCTGCGCTCCAAGCGTGGGATTGAGAGAGACAGCTGTCAGTTGCGAGAAAAGGAGGATTTTCAGGTTATAAAAAGGGCATAAGGCAACCCTAGAAGGACACTTCTCATTTTCTGAACAAATCCTAGGTCATTGGGAGGCGGAAGCTCTGGAGATTAGGAGAGGGATCTCTTCTTCTACCTTTCTGTAGTTCTGATAGTTTATGTTTTTCATTTGAATACTTGATTCTAGCCATGATAATGGTTGGCTAGAACCTCTTTGCTGTAGTTAGGGTCACGAACCCTTGTGAACCCCTGATACAATGGATTGAGTTTTTATGAATATATTTATCTTTTGAATTTCGTTCTATTCTGATCGTATTGTTATTGTTATTATTAGATCCGATCAATCTAGTAAGTAATAATAAATCTGAGGATTAGGGCCAACAAGAGGGATCTGAGGTCTTTAATCCGGAAAGGGGATAGAACGACGGTATGAACATGATCTAGACATAGACATGATTCATATTGTAGATGTTTCAATTATCGATCTTTATGCTTGATCTCATATAGGGCACCTCAAGGAATTAGGGTTCTATATGAGATTAAAGGGTTAATTCCTCAAGGGATTGAGAATTAACTATTGATACCTTTATCTGATAATTATCTAAGTTCACGATTTATATATTAATACTTAACTTAATCCAGAGTAAAAGGTGGGGATCATTGGTGAGTGTTCCCTACTACAGCGCTTTTCTCATATATTTAAACCCTTATTTCATTTCTTTTTCAAAAAGAACCAAAAACAAGTCTTTTAAATTTACAAATCAAATTTCCACACAATCCTGACATTCGTGTCAAAAACCTTTTGAAATATTTAATCTTAAAAGGAAGAGTTTTAATTGATTTAAACACACTCTCTGTGGATACGAATTTTGATTTATCACTGTATTACTTGCGCGATTCGGTACACTTGCCGATTCACGTCACACATCAATAAAAATATTACATGTCAGCTAAAGTTTTATTTTCTTTGCCAAGTTTTTTCACTCTCTTATGATGTGTAATGCTTCCATTGGTGGAATGCACTGAATCTTGGTGCAACAGTAGCACCAAAGATTTATTCCTCTCTCTAGATGCAAGGAGAGAACAATATCCTTCTCTCATAAGTTAAAAGAATACACCACACTCTTAGAAAATACTCAAAAGGTACTTTTTTTTCTTTTCTTTTAAGTTTGGGATACATAGAACAAAGGGAAATGGATTCTATTAATAGGCGGAGGATTTATGCAATTATGCTTATATATAGCTCCCTCTGCATTCCTTCTATGTTTTATACAGTAACTTGTGCAATTCTGTGAGTAAATAGTGACTAACGTGTTTTTCTTTGATTTTGGGCAATTTGGTGCGATGTATAATGTCTAATAATATAAGCTTATATTATACGTTATGACATTTTTAGCTGTATGATGTAATTATTATATAGTATAAGTTTATCCAGCAGGATCCTTTTATATCTAAAAATGATGTATAACTTAATCAGGCATAGGAGGGATAGGTTTAGGTCTGATAAGGGGTTGACGTATTAACCAGTGCAATTCTCAAGAATTAATATATTAAAATAATTTTTTCTTTCAATATATAATTTTTTAAAATAATAGAGATTTTTATTTTTATAAAAATTAATATATTTTTTGGACACACTGATCAACAGATTTCTATAAAAATTAATATCATATGATATATTTGAAAGAATTATATAAATTCTTTGTTAAAAGGTATTTTTGTCAAAAATATTTATTTTTATCCAATCTAGTATTATATAGTGCATTACGAAACATTAGATGATATTATCTTATACAATATCATGTCAAACGCTGAATAGTATTAAAATTTAATTAGGTCTTGTACAATCAGACCTTATACTATCAGGTCTTATACAATTAGGCCTTATACTATCAGGTCTTTTACTATCATGCTTCATCCTATACTGTGTACTAAACATGCCATTAGCCACCTAGAATCAATTCCAGCATGGCTACACTTGTTAGTCTTCTCAAAAGTAATCACCACTCCATTCAAGTGGGTTAATCATTGGCACTTTTACTGTTTTTTGTGGAGTAAACTTAGCCCTTTGAATTGTAATATACTTATATAGTTGTAATTTTCTCATGAAATATATAGAAGTGGATCCTTTCTTTAGGTCATGTGAAAGGTTCTTAATTGTTCATAAATAAATCATAGGTGATAAAAAATAAAAGAGGCCCCAAATGATGGTAGTTTAGTTCGCGCTAGGGAAATGATGTAACAGCCTGTTGTGTACCGGTGTTGTTAACATTGATTATGATATTAAGCGCAGTTACAATCACAGTAGTTCATTTAAACTGCGAGTCAATTTTTTTCTTTTCATTACGTAAGCGTTTGAAAACAATAATAAAACGTAATGACATAAGTTATGATCATAACTGAAATCTAAATGCGGAATTGATAAAACACATGCTTAACTATAATACATTACTTATTTTAAGTTACTAAGAGGTTCCCACAAACCCACTCAGTATAATTCTCACTTTTACGATTTTTCCATAACTAAACATGTTTCCATTTTCTGGTCACTATGCACAACTTACTCGTCATTCATTTATCATCTTTTATCATGTTAAACTAGACTCAATTATCTTTCCAACGAGATATCACACGCCTCAAATGGAGTTCTCTAGCTCCGGCTATAACCATTTGAAGTTAGACAAACAAATATATCAGCCAACCCAAAAAAGAGCACCCAACATCCCTCACAATTTCTGCGATTCTGGACAGTCTACTAAATCAATTACTCTCAAATTTTTATACAGAATACTACACACCTTGATATTTAATTTGATGTATCATGAGCTTAATTTGAGTAAGAATTGAGGGAGAAACAATTCTTCCAAGTTACAGAACTCAACAGCACCTGCACATGGCCTCTTGGGCAGTCCTCACTCTAAATAGCTTTAAATGGTACCAAATATTGACACAACATAGTTGATATCTCAGGAAAAATAATTCAAATATTGTTTTTTAATAAATAATTACCCAAACGTAGTTGTTTTGAAACTATTTACGTAGGTATAACAGTCAAACACGCCCACATGAGGCGTGACCGACAGGGGAGAGACACGCCCAATAGGGGCGTGTTCCACCTGGCCTATATATACCCATTTTTTTCATTTTTCCCCTCACACCCTCTCTCTAAAAATCACATCTAACTTCTCTCTACATTTCTTCTACAGCGTTTTGCACAACAAAACTCTGTCTCACAAGTAATTCCCAATATATATTTTCTATTTTTTATTTACAACAATAAATATATGATATTAGCTACGTAGAAATTAGTTAGTGACTTAGATAATTGTTCATAGCTTAGAAAATTATTATTGACCAAGTGAACCATTGACCAAGCTTAGATAATTGTTCATAGCTTAGTTGCTTTATATTATTGATATCCATCGAAGTGAACCATTAGGCGGAGTTTTCTCTAGAACCTCTTGGTTACTGAGATATATCCGTATATCTCACCCCGTCTCGGGGCATTTATTTCAGGATGTACCAGTGGATATGGAGCAGCGGGCAAGAAGCCCGCATGATGATGAGTGGAGTAGTGATGCATATTTTGCTTCAGTGTATTATATTTGTCATTTTAGTTATGAATTCATTTGTTAAGTAAAGTTGTAATATGTGAATTAGTGTAAATTGAAGTTAAAGTGTAAGTGTAATTGTAATTCAGTATTGTTAATATACCATGGATGTATGCTTATTATGATGGAAGGGCTTTAGGCCTATTTTAGAGTTATGATTATCTGTATGATGATTTATGCATGAAATTGAAGGTTGGTGATTGAAACTATAAAAGATTTGAAAGTGAACTGTTTATGTTTTAAGTGTAAATTGGATTGGGTTGTAAGTGCCCCAAGGTGTTGTTGGTCCTTGTGTGTGCCACCCATTGGATTTTGCTGGATTTCAGGTATAATTGTAGTGTTAAAAAACTTATGCAAAATTGGGAATTTTAGGAAATACAAAGGAAACTCTGGCGAATTTTCTGTAGAATTGCAGTTTTTGGGTGAACTTCGGTAGAGCGTATCTCTCTCCACAGTGGTCCGATTGGGACGTGCCATAAGCCATGTTGAAGATTAAGATGTCTTCTACGTTGTGTCAAAATCCCAGAATCATTGGTGGTGTGCGCAGCTGGATGATGGCACAATCTGCCCTGTTCTGGCCTGTTTCAGTGGGCAGATCTGGGGCAGTTTAGGGAAATTAATTCCCGCTTCGTTACTTGGTCAAATTAAGCATACGATATATCAAATCAAAGTTTGAGGTGTCTAGTTTATGGTGTAGAAGTTTGAGAGACAGTGGCTTGGTGGTTAGGTGCAGAATATTCTGTGAAGATTGGAGGTTTTTGGCTATTTTGGAGTTGGCGGACAATGTTGTTTGTCCAACTTCAAACGGCGATAACCGGAGCTCACGAGCTCGGAATCGAGTGTGTGATAGCTTGTTAGAAAGGTAATTGAATAAGGAAAAAATATAACCTGGATTCTAAGTTTGGATATTTTTTTGTGTTCGTAGAAAAATAAATTAGCAAATCTAGTTAAGTTGGTAAAAACGTAAAAAGTGAGGAATTGGCTAAGTGGGTTTATGGGAACCCCTTAGTGTCTTGTATGTAACAAAATTAAGTGTATAAATAGTTTAAATAAGTCTTCTGCTAGTGTTTCAGTTACGATCACAACTTTTTATTATTACACTTTTTATGCTTTTACTGTTCGGGTAATAATCGGAAAAAGTTTATTCGCAATTTTATAAATGAATTGTTGTGATTGTAACTGCGCTTAATATCATAATTAATGTTAACAATACCGGTGTACAACGGGCTGTTACAGTACACATGTACTTCCTGGACCATATAGGTGGGAGGTACTTCGAAAGAGGACACAGTGCACCCATATTTCACAAATTGTGTGGAATGAGGATAAAGTTAGGGGGTTAAAGACTCGACGCAGGAAACTATAGGTTGGACCCCGTCATGATGATATTCTAGACATCATGGCTGACTATCTCACACAAGCTGGTTTCATACACGTGGCACGTATTAGTCATATTCAGATATGTAATTTATAAAGTAATGAAACAAATTATGGTTACAGTGATTTGTATAAATTATTGAAGTGGTTACATATGAATTGCCAATTGTTGTTTGTCTTTCATATGGATACTGCCCTTATCAGTGTTGTGGTCGAGAGGTGGAGACCAGAGACAAACGTTTCATATGATGCTAGGAGAGATGACCATCACATTACAGGACGTGGCTGATATACTTGGTTTGCCTACTGACGGGCAGGTAGTTACCGGACACACCGCTTTGGATTGGACCACCATGTGTCAGCAGGTTTTTGGGAGTGCCCCAGTTGCGGGCACAAACATATTTGGTGGCGACCTACGTGTTTCATATGTGGATAGATTATATGCCCATTGGGGTCTAGTTGCGCACGAGGAGCTGAGGCGTTACACTTGCCCCCTTTTAACACCTTATTTACGGACTCTGAAAGGTTTGTTGTCATATGCCTATATCTTCGTCCCTCAACGTCATGTGCACGCGACCACTTTTCCATTGGGATACCTGACGTGAATCGGCAAGTGTACCGAATCGCGCAAGTAATAAAATCATAAGTAAAGTTCGTATCCACAGAGAGTGTGTCTAAATCAATTAAACTATTCTTTTTAAGATTAAATATTCCAAGAGGTTTTTGACACGAATGTCAGGATTGTGTGGGAATTTGATTTGTAAAATAAAAGACGTGTTTTTGTTCTTTTCAAATAATTAAGAATCCAACAAAACAAGGGTTTGAAAATTTATGAGAAAAACGCTGCAGTTAGAGAACACTCACCGATGATCCCCACCTTTTACTCTGGATTAAGTTAAATATTAATATATATATCGTGAAATTAGATAATTATCAGATAAAAGTATCAGTAGTTAGTTCTCAATCCCTTGAGGAATTAACCCTTTAATCTCATATAGAACCCTAATTCCTTGAGGTGCCCTATATGAGATCAAGCATAAAGATCGATAATTAAAACATCTACAATATGAATCATGTCTATCCCTAGATCATGTTCATACCGTCGTTCTATTCCCTTTCTGGATTAAAGACCGCAGATCCCTCTTGTTGGCCCTAATCCTCAGATTTATTATCAATTACTAGATTGATCGGATCTAATAACAACAATAACAATACGATCAGAATAGAACGAAATTCAAAAGATAAATATATCAATAAAAACTCAATCCATTGTATCAGGGGTTCACAAGGGTTCGTGACCCTAACCACAACAAAGAGGTTCTAGCCAACCATTATCATGGCTAAAATCCAATATTCAAATGAAAACATACAACTACAAGAACTACAGAAAGGTAGAAGAAGAAGTTCCTCTCCCAATCTCCAGAGCTTCCGCCTCCGAATGACCTAGGATTTTCCAGAATGAAAAGTGTCCCTTTTAGGGTTGCCTTGTGCCCTTTTTATGCACCTCAGAATTCTCCTTTCCTCGCAACTGACAGCTGTCCATCTTAACCCTACGCTTGGAGCGCAGGATCCACGCTCTAAGCGTGGAGCTTCTGCCTCTTTTCTCCTTGTCTACGCTTCAAGCGTAGGGTTCTACGCTTGAAGCGTAGACTCACTGTCTGGGGGTCCTTTCCTACGCTTCAAGCGTTGAATTGAACGCTTGAAGCGTGGAGCTTCTGTCTGATTTTCTTCCTGCTCCTTTATTTGTCCTTTTTCTCCTATAAACATGAAGAATTTGAGTGAGAGAGTGTCTGACAATTTTTATTCAATAATTTCACCACATATACACCTTTATACACAGTTTTAGATCTGATTTCATGTTTTTTTGATCTATAAAAGTATATATGCTGGGAGCATATCAAACAATTCCCAGATTTAGACATTGCTGTCCTCAGCAATAAACTGATTCAAACTTAGAATTATGTACAGCAGTATTTCAGCACAATATCATCCAAACAATCGAAGAAATTACTATGTCATGCCTGACTGAATTACTGCAAGAATTTCTAACTATGCCCTTACTTCTCTGAAAAATAATGAATGTAGTCTGAACATCTCTCACCAAGACAAAATATATCACTCCCACTCTGGTGTTTTTAGGGTATCAGACATACACAACCATCACAGCCGTAACACTGCCATAGGCTTGATCATATTCTCAAGATCCTTAAAATTGAAGGATTCAAACGCATGCATTAACTGATCAAAAGGACTTTCAATGATTTTTCTTTGGCCTGGCTAAAGGTAGGAATTTATATGGAAAGTGGCTTCAAACACTATGAGATTGAAAAACTGAAGACAACTTAATTTATATAATTTCAACTCATCAGTTTTGCTCCACTAACTTGCCCACAAAATTTCGGGAAGTCAATTCCTATGTTGACCACTTTTATTCACAATGCTTCACCCGCATTTTTCTTTTCCTTTTTCTGAATTTTTCTGTTTCTTCCTCTCTTTCTTTTCCAATTTTCTTTTTCCCTTTTCAATTTGCTTAGTGTAGTGGAGCTTACCTTTAGACATTTTCTTTTCTCTTTGAGAAGAATCAGCAATTCAATCTCACTTAAGGTAAGTTAACATGGATATAGGCTAAGCAACATTCCGGTAAATTATCAATGAACAGGCTTGGCTAAAGGGGATAACCATGGAAAAATCATTTATATAGGTGAGCTATATGGCCAGGGCTATCAAGAACAAACTGCCTTATCATATCAGTTAAAATGCATGCCTTGTAGAGAAACAAACCAAGTTCTAGAGTGTTACCACAGTGAAGCCTCTCAGAAAAAAAATTACTGTATAGGCTCAAACCTCAAAGGCTATGATTTCAGACTAGATTCTCACAAAGATATCAGGCATATCATGTATTCTAGCACACAATTCAGACAGACGAATGTAAGAACCCGCACCGTTAATTAAGAAAATTAATTAAATAAATATTAGAATTAGGAGATAATTCCAAAATTTACCCTAATAATTATTGTGAGGTTTAAATAATTATGTTGGGTGAATAAGAATGCTAAAAGTCGCTTTTCTGACGACGAGTGCAGATACCGGTTCTGCTACTCGGTATAAATGCGTACCGGTGAAGTATCCCGGAAAATTATTATAAGTGTATGAATATTCCTAAATTTATATTTAGGACTGGAATATCAAGTTTGAAGTCAAAATAATGAGAACTGGCTTCAGAACTAATACTGTCAGCGTGAAAAACGCGTACCAGAAAAGTGTTGCGAAAAAATAAAATAAATATATGAAAATTCCTAGAAAAATATCTAGGTTAAGAATCTAAAATTTTAGAGTTTAACGAAGAGCGGAACTAATTAAACTAATACTACTAATTTAACTTAAGCGACAATATAAATAGAAAAAGAAATCAAAACCCTAGCTTCTATTCTAAAACTCAGCGGCTGAGAGTGGCTCCCTTTGGAGTTTTTGGGGTCTTAGCTTTCTCTCTAGGAAAGCCTCCAAAGTTTCCATCTTTTCTTCCTCCCTTCCATTGAAACACCATCCATCCGTTGAAGCTTTACTTGTGTTGAACGAGAACCCATTGTTGAAGATCTGGGTGCTTTCTAAACCTCTCAAGCTTTCATTTTTCTGTTCTAAAAAAAGAATCCTAGGTAATTTAACTATCCCCTTTGTAAATTATTGTTATATATTACTATTGAAATATCATTTGTGAAATCACTCTGCGCTATTTTTCTCCTGTAGATCGCCATATTATTTTTGTCGCTTTGTATCTATTGTTTCATCAATTTACGTTTCCATTTGCATCGAGTTCTGTGATTTCAAATTGAAAAGTTTGAACCTTTGTGTAGCAAATCAGTTACTGTGTTAGTCGATAGATATAAAGCCTCATCTTTGAATAAACATTGGTCCAACTTGTTATATATATATATATATATATATATATATATATATATATATATATATATTAGCTTTTGATTACCCAGGGAGTGCTTTCATTTAGATTATCACAATGTATGTTTTTGTTATATATATATGTCAACTTTACTATCCAGGGAGATATATATCAACGTTAGTATCTATATACATTTGAAAGTATGCTCACTTTTTATAAGATGGAGACATATACATTTGAAAAGTATATTTACTTTTCATAAGATTCAGGTCGTATAAATATTGGTCGTAAAACGTGAATTTATATATAACATATATATATACACTTATTTATAAGATAATAATCATCAAAAATTAAATAAGTTAAATGGTATATTTTAGAAAGGATCTTCAGGTTCGAAATGAAAAAGAAAATAATATCTTATTGCCTTGGAATTTTAGAATATGTATGTTGATACTATGATGGTTATTGAACCAGATCTGTGGGTGCATTGGATTCTGTTTGTGGTGTGGACCCTTGTAATACTGAGTTCGAGTTGGAGGGGCATACGGGTACAGGTAAGCTTTCGTGTCCTCGGTTTAGCCACCGTGTGGTTCCACCATACCCCATGGGGGGATGGTTTATATGCATGTTGTGCTTTCATGCTTTTATATTTGAACTGTTTTAAGTTGTTATGTGCAATGGCTTTTAATATGTATGTGTTGTTCCACCTAGATGGCAAGCCTGAGTATGTAGCGTCATACAATATGGTGGGGCTGTGGGTGGGTGCAAGTAGCGTCTTGCACTATCTGTAGGATTTAGACGTATTTCCTGCATTTCTCTGGCCAGTAGAATTGATTTGACACACATTACATGATTATCTGTTGCATTGCACTATTTTCAGAACTTATATTGTATACTATTTTTAGAACTTATATTACATATGTAAGTGAGCTCGGGGTGGAAGTTCCTTGAGGACCCCTGTCTTACTGAGATTTCTTGTTAGAGATCTCACCCCACGTTTGGGGCATCATTTCAGGTTCAGGTAATGCTGGGGTTGAAACCTCAGGAGGCCGGAGCTGGCTTAGTTAGTTGCAGATATGCTGATGCTGGACTGTGTTTATTGCTGTTATGTTTTTTTGTTTCATTTAAATAATATTATGTTGAGACTTATTTGGCTATGTTGCCTTGTTTGTGTGAGCATGGGGTTGTCCATGCCACGTTTGACTATGTTGAATTTTATGTTCGAGTTGTAATAACATAGAAACTTATTATATATGAATATGAGGTATCTCAGTTAGAGGTCTTTTGCAATCGTATACAGGTGATATTTTTTTAAAATAAATTTGGTAATGCAACTTGGTAATTATAATGACGTCATAATTGAATTTAAGAAAAAGTTTTTCCGCATATTTATTAAACGTGGCTTAATACGATGAGGTGTTAACAAACCGGGTATACACGGGGTGTTACATTTTATAGTAATACTAACTGAGCCAAGCAAGAATAACAAAA